>VZSR01000257.1:2085280-2107259 GCA_013398615.1 Brachypodius melanocephalos | reverse complement strand
AGACGCTGCCCGGCCGCCGCCCCCGCGCATGCCCGGCGCGCCGGCGGGCCCGGGACGCGCATGCGCTCTGCGCGTGCCCGCTGAGGCGGCGGGGCCGGCGCGGAGCCGCTGCCCGGTCGGTGCCAGCGGGGCCGGGGCGCTCCGCGTTCTCCGCCGGCCTCCAGCGGGGCGGGGCCAGGACCGGGACCGGCGGAGTCGCCCCCGCAGGCGCTGGTTATGTAACCGGGGGCGGCTCTGGCGGCCCCGCACCACCGCCCCTGTCAGCGGTAGCGCTCGGGGAGGAGGGGCTCCTGTGGCTGCGTTTCCCCAGCAGGGAGTTGGATGTGCTCCCTCCGCCCCAAGGCCGAGCCCTGCCGAGTAGCGGCCGCTCCCCTTTTCCGTTCTTTCCCCGGACAGGTGCGGCCCCATCCCGGGTCCGGGCAATAGCACATCACCAGTCAGACCCTTCTCCTTCATCCGCTCTTAGCGCAGCGCATCCCGAAAACTTCAAAGTTCGGGCAGTGCGCGGTGACCGCGCGTCCGTGCGGAGCGAGCAGCCCCGGGCAGAGGGGGTTGCTGTGTGTGAGCAGCCGCTGCACACAAACACCGCGCTGTTCCCTCCGTGGAGGCAAAAGGCCGTGCCAGCAATGGGTATTTTCTCCTTAGTTTATTTCTGCTGGGGTGGGTGTGACTCATGTCTTATCCTTGGTAATTTCCATTGAAATAAACAGTTTTAACCAAGGAAATGATCAGAAGGTAACACAATTGTATGACATAAGTCATGTACTCATTAGTTCTCATTAAGCAGCTCCCTAATGTTCCTTTCACTCCCATCCCACAGTCAGCAATGGCAATAAATGTAATATTGAAATATAAGCCATGAGAGCTCTTTGCAATAGGAATCCCCACCATGCGCTCTCAGTACGCACCACGGGAACTTCCCTGACTCATTTTCAGATGAGTAAGCTTCTTAATCAAGTTCTCCTGGCATTTGATGGTAAAACACTCAACTTCCTCCTGCTGATAACAGAATAAATAGTCCCTGTAACCAGTTCCATGTTGCCTCTTGCACAAAGTTTGGGATGAGGGCCCTGGCTAGAACCATTTCCTTGCAAGGCAGAAGAGTGGTTGGCCAGCAGTCAGGACTGCTGATGCTAGCTTAGAGCTGAGCATTCACCTGCAAGTTAGCAGCTTTCCTGACTTCAGCTTTCATTCTTACATGGAAAGTAGGAGTGTAGTTTTGAAATACTAATTTTAATATATCCAAGATGCTTTCCAAGTAGCATTGCATTAAGAAAAATAAATCTAGAGAAGAGTCCTCTTGTGCCTGCTTACTTAGAACTTCTCTTTTAGTCACCTCCTGGGACAAATTACCAGGATACCTGAATTAAAGATGCTTTAACATCATCTGAATCACATCACAGTACCACATTTATTTAGACAGCAGTGAACCCTGTCAGTGAGTAGATATTTTGAGGCTTTGCTGGTCAGACTAGTGTTGATCTTGACTGTCAGGTCAGCTGTTGGTTATAATTGTGTTTTTGATAATGAGCCAGAGTGGTTTTATCAGAGCAATGCATTTAACTCCATAGAGTTTACAGTCAGTGGGTATCACACAATGCAGAGTATTTTGAGACATTAAAAGAAACTTCACTGAAAAGAAACTAGACTGTCTATACTTCAGACTGTTGTATCAGGCTCACTGAAAACTGAGACCTGAGTCCTATCATTGAAAGTTTTGAGAACTTTTGAAGGGCTTTGTTTTGCAGGGTTTGGTAAGTAAAACTTGTGACTATAAGTTTTCATTTGTTAAAAAAAAAAAAAAAAAAAAAAAAGAAAAAAAAAAAGTACTTGAGCATTCATTGATTTTACTGGAACAACTGATGCTGACACTAAAGTCACAGAAAAAACATACCAGAAGATAAAATGATTCAAAGTATTGTTACAAGGTGAAAATGTAGCTACCAGTGATGGTCTGGACATGACAGGACAGAGCTCAGAGCAGATTAACTTTCTTTACTAAGAGAGCAAGAAAGACACATAAAGCCCCCAATGCAAAACATACTTCAGTACTGACAGTTCTCTCACCAAATGTTCTGAGTCTACCTGAATGATGTGTACAAACTTCCCTTTTTAAGAGTTTCTTCACAGCCAAGAAGGCCATATATTTAAATATAAGTACATACATATGTAACTGTAAGTTTAGACGAAAGTTTATCTTACATGTTTTCTTTGCTCCTAGGAGACATCAAATAGCAAGAGACAAATAATCAAAGCACCAGAGTTGGCACTACTTGTTTTGTGTGTAGCAATGTAAAGGTCTAAAGATCTAAATCCATTAGGTGGCTGTAAAAACCTGAACTATAGATTCTATTTTTATTTTATATCTTACAATGTATCAAATTTTTAGTGTAAACAGTTTTTGCAGTTTCATGGTAGACTTTGCATACATGAGAAAATGGTTTGCCTGGTTCAAGACTCAGTTCTCTAATTATCTTTCACTTCCTCTGCTGATTTTATTTCCAGTAGGGTGAGAAGCCTTAACCTACTCCCTGGGGCTTTCTTCTTGATCCCAAGCATTGTAAAATGTAGATGTTTCCTTAAGATGATGGCTTTTATAAACTGTCAGTTAATTGTGATTAGAGCAACAGCCACATCTGGAACTCCTCTTCTGCTAATGCATCTTAGGAGAACTGGCATGAAAGTTGTACTCAAGTGTAAAATATGTGGTTGAGAAATATTTTCTAAAAATAAAAAATAAGCGAAACTAAATTGTTTAATTGGTTTTCAGCAGTTGCTACATGTAGGGTTGTGAGTTCAATTCATTAGCAGATTATGCCCATCAAATAAGCTCACAAATTTTCCAGTGAAGGGAAAGCCATAACCTTTTGGTATATCAGGGATCTTTAGGATCTGTGGCTCTCGATTTCTGACCTATATTTATGATATTCTGAAGATACACAAGTCTCAGTGGGTGCCCTCCCTATCTCCTCAGAAATATTGCCAAGGTACAATTTTTCCTTTTCCAAAGATTACATAGAAATTGAACATTATGGGTTTAAAATGTCTAGCATTAATTATGCAGCTTTCTTATGACTTCTTGCCAGTAAGTGATAAATCCCTCTCTCCTTTCATCCAGAATTTGACCACTTTAGCAGAATACTAGGGCACTCTAAAACTGCTTCCATTTGAAAAGAGGGTATCATCACTCCTAACTCCCTATTTAGAACCATGATGCTATTTTAAATACTACTTTACACTATGATTTTTTATTCCATTTAATTTGTGTTACTACTTAACTTGCTCTCCAAGCAAGGTTATCAATTGTCTACTGGCCAGCAAAAGGCACCCTTGGGTTTTACTGAGCACAGCTTAGCATTGCTATAATTACAGAACATCTCATAACCAACAGAGAGACTAAATTGTGAATTCTGCTTTTTGGTGGATATTTTCAACTTGAGCATGGTTTTATTTCTATTCTATAAATACTGAAAGACCCTGACCTGTGAATTATGCAGCAAGTGCTCTCTTGCCTTTGGACTAGATCGAGGGGATCTAGATTTCTTTCAGTTGCAGAGGGGAAGAGCTGTGAAGCACCTGCTCGTCCTGGCTTCAGCTTCAGCAGGAGTAAGAATTGCCAGGTATCTCTCTTCTGTCAGCTGGAATGGCTGCCTATTTACAAAGTTGGTATAGAGCCTACCACAAGAAAATCCAAGAGTTTACTTTCTCCTCATGACAGAAATTGTTGAGATCCTTGGGTAAACAGCACATTTAATAATTTATTGGTGCATTATAAATACATATGTAAAAGATGAATATCTTTCTGTGTTGGAGCACAGCTACAGCAACATCAGGGTTAGACCCTCAGCAGGGAATTCTGCAATCCTGCAAAGGCATCAGGAGTCTCCACAGACCTGCTCCTGTGCCTTAAGGCAAATCATATCTCATCTCCAGTTGCACTATTCCAAAAACTTTCTCTAATTCCTTCCATTTCACTACTTTTAAACCATGCTCAACCATGCTCTATATTGTAGTATTATTGTGAAGCATTTTGGTTATAATATCAGAGAAAGGCATTTCCCAGTTTGATTTTCATAATTTTATGGAATATGAACCAAGGTATAATTAGACTATATAAGAGACTATCACAAGATGTCATTTCACAGGCAGGATAAAATATCTGTCAATGTCCATGGGCAATCTCCCTCCAAAATGGAGAAGGGCACAGAGAGGTGGTCTCGATGTAATGAGCTCTGTTTCACATTGGGGAGTTCTGCTCATAGAGAATTATGAGAGTAGATTTTGACAGACTAGCCACTAACACTTTATTTGAGTGGGATGGCAGGACAAGACTGATACCTGTGCTCAGTAATCACAACAGCTGCTTCTGAGAAAGTCTCCCTCCTGCCAGTGAGGAAACAATCCCTTACCAGGGATTTCAGAGCATAATTATTGAATGGTGTCTTTTCACAGCTCAGAGACCATAGCAGACAATCATTTTTATAGTGCCAAATAGAATGAGTGCAGGAAAGCAGGATGGAATAGCAAAGTCCCCAGGGACACTTCTCCTCTTTGTTTACAGATGAGGACATGACTTCTCTTCTGCAGTACCCTTTTGTAGCCTATGGTGTGCAAAACAGCTCACAAGGCAATTGAGAGAAGTAGCTGGTCATGAGGAGGAAGTGAACACCACACCTAAATTTAGATCCCATGTATACCCTATCATGTAAGCATTTTTAGACCATCCTGAAGGAAAATATTTTCTGAATTGAATCTCTTTCCATTTGCTAATGTTGAATTGAGCCACTGTTGAAGTGGAATAAAGTAGGATAACACTTCTTTCCTAAGATCTCTAGGAATCAGGTTTTTTCCAAATTTCTAGTGTTTCAACTAAAATATCTGCAGTAGTTCTTGCTGGCAACTCAAACAATTAGAATAAATTATAACCAGTCGAGTTCTTGTATTACACCAATATCTAAATTAGAATTCAGAGTCCTTAAGGTGACTAGAGTTTCATCGGGTATACTTTATCACAGTCCTTGCTGGGGCATCTGAACACCTTAGTACTTAAAAGGCAAATTTATTTCTAAGTTTTTATTTGCATGTCAACTAGAATGTACAAGTAAAGATTTTTAGAAGGTAGAGAGAAAAAAAAAAGTTCGTCTTACACAGTATTTATTTTCAGTCTAGTCTCTGGTTGTTGAAAACAAACAATTTTTAGGGGGTTTATATATTTACGACAACGTGGTTGAGATCTGGATGTAGATAACTAGAGCTGTGGATACTGGAGCTTTTTCCTTACAATGGGATGCAACTGTACATAGAGAAGAAGGAAGAGAAAGATTTGTGTGACAAATGCATCCCACAGTTCAGACATCTTCCTTGAATTTCTTTAAAAAGAAGCAGACAAGACATAATAGAGCACTGATGGGTTGAAGAGTTCCTCTGTAAGAGAGAGTTTTTTCTAATCTTCAAGGATGAACTTGTCCACTACCAAATACTTAGGATGACACAGCATGCACATGCTAAAAAAATTCAATTTTTAGCACATAATAAAATGCACAGTATAAATCTGGGATTTTCTTCTCCCCCTTAATATTAGCATATTTTATACCTTTTTTATCCCCTCTACATGTACCTGATGGCACCATCACTAAGAACACAGTAATCTTTCTTATAAACTTCCTTGCAGACAGCAGTGATCCAGCAGTTTTAACCCTGAATGATTTGTAAAACTACTGTAAAAGCACATGTGAGCAGTCTGAACAGCTACTGAGACTTTAAATTTTTCATCAGGCTATATATATATTTATTTTGAAAGTGAGTCAGTGAATGATTTTCTTATCAGGTGTCAGTGTAGTAGTATATTTTCTTGGCAAACATAGAAAAGATTTTGAACCAAGAGCTAAGGAAGGAGAAGTTGACAGACTTTATACTTCTAATCAGAACAGTTACAAAGCCATTTTTGTTTATCAAATGCATGGAAATTCTCCCACTGTGTGAAAATTTTTAATAAAACATGAAGAATCTATAGCTGCAAATCCATGCAGAAGAAATATAATGCTTTCATAATTGGATTTGTCAGTGCTAATTTTATGCATAGGTATGTAAATACTGCCTGTGACCCATTCCTGTGTCTGGCCATATTTCCACTGTGCTCTCGCCTGTTCTGGTCATAGGGCCTGATTGTTCCTTTCTGGCTCCTCCTTCTGCTCAGCCCTCTCTTCTCACTGGCTGGTTTTTAATGAACAAATCACTGAAGATGCCCTGTCTTCTCAGTTTTTATGGTGTCCTAATCCCAGACAGAAAACATGTTTTCCCAGAGGAAAACACGTTGACTCTGGATTTTATTTCAGGTGTGTGCAGCCATGACTAAGGCCAGGGAGAATAACAGATGATAATACAATGATCCTGCATAATGTTCCAATTCCTCAGGCAGTAGAACTTTCGTGGGACAAACCCTTGTGCTGAACACAAAGAAGGATGAAATAGAAAGGATGAATCCATTTGCTTATGTCCCAGCAGGGCTGGTAGCAAACAATGACCTTCAACAACTCACCTTCAACTACAAACAACTCACCTTCTAGGCTACAAATGGAAGCTTGTGACAAATGGATTTGTAGTGTGTGTGGGGACAGAAATATATTTTTAGAGGGACTAATATGGACCCTAAAACCCCCCATGTGGAAGGTGTGTTTTACTCAAATCTACACACGTAAGGATTTGGTTTGAAACATCTGCCATCCATGATCCTGATTAAAAATACCCCGGTACCCACAGATTGAGCAGGCAGATTAATCCCCCACTGTAAATTATGCTGTACTTTTCCAGGAGTTTCATGTCCTCCAAGTATCTCTCTCAAAACACAGCTGGAACTTGTCAGTAAGCTGAAACACCATTAGGGAAAGGAAGCCAGAAGGACTAGCCAGTAGGACTATGGATCTTCCTTGAAAAACCCCGCTGAACTCCAGTTAGATCTAGACTTCAGAAACTTCATGCTAATTGAACAATTTCCTATAACACTGGTTAAAAGTCCAAACTATGCTTTCTGTAAGCTGAAGATAAACATAGTGGTGGATATAATTGGAAGTCAAGGATTTGAGTAATAGCTTTAAGCAACCAAATTTACAGATATCCTTAGTGACAAATCAGTGGAAGCAGGTGGACATCTAAGCTTAACATTTAATCTGTTTTCACACAGCCAGAGCTGTAAATAGGAAGAATCTATGAGCTGAATTGGTGAAACTAAAAAAAAAAAAAAAAAAAGCCCCGAAATTTTATGTAATGAAACTTTCAATATCTAATTTAAATTCCTACCAAATTCAGCATCCATATGCACTGCTATAGAGTTAATTTGAATTTTGAATTTAAGGTGTTACTTCTTCACTGGTATATAGCGTATTTGATAATGACTGATTTATAGTCGAAGAGATGTAATGAGAAAGAACAGCAGAACATGAGGAAACAGACTGGAAAAATAAAAGCCATACAAAGAGGTTTCACTCAGGTGTTCATTTAAGTTGCCAGCTGCTCTGCCCATTAGAGGGTTAACTGCAGGTACCATGGCAGTGTCAGGCTTTTGCACCCTCATAGGGGTTTCCATTCACAAAATCTGCAGGGGGAAGTAAAGAAGCAATGCCACTTTTTTACCCGTCTTGTTGCCCACAAGGTCATGTGAATGAAGTATGCCAATGACATTAATGGCTTACCAGGCTGGGTGACTGTAATCACTGCAATTTTGTTCTTCCTCTCTGTGTTCAGCTTATATTTTCTCTGCTACAACCTGCCCAGCCCCACATATCCTTAGTTACTGATACAAGTCACTAATTTGAAATATACTAAGTGAGTGCATTAGAGACTTGTGTAGGCCAACCAAAAGGAAAGAGAAGATTCCACAATTATTTAGATATAGATATTATGGTGGAAGAGCAAATGAAAACATGGATGCACAACCCAGCTGGTGAATCACACAGATATGGATAGATTTTGTCTACCTAGGTTGATGTCCTCATTTACAATCTCACGTCTCCACTGCAATGCTGTGATTCAAGGATGTGTTTAGGAAAGGCAAGAAGAAAGAGCACCAGTGGCACCAGTCATAATTCACAAAATGCATTCTTTCTTTAAAACACTATGTTACATCTAGGTATTTTCCTAAAATCAAAGAGAAGTGAGCAGATACCCTTGAAACTTACTTTAAAAGCCCTCACACATTAGGTCTAAGAAAGGAAATGTCTGTTTCCTGACAGAATTTATTTCCAACTTGGAACTGAATAATTTTAATAATCCTGTTCCACCACACAAAATAAGCTGGTCAGACCTGATTTAGTAACTGACACACAGGTAAAGCTGTATCAACTCCATCTGTCTATATGCAAAAATAAAAACAATAAAATCACTTTTTAAAAATAAATGCCAAAATGTGAATATTCAAGTGTTTCTATTAAATAGTGAACTATTTTCAGTTTCAAATAGTTTTACAACAGTTTCAAGATTTGCTTTGACAGATAGAGTGGAGTATATTTAATTTTGCTGTGACTGCAGGACTTTGGGTCTTAAAAGACCAGATATAACTAGCTGGGCATTGCAAATGAAAATGCTGTATGATGCAGGTAAATTTTAGTTTCTGTTTGAGATGAGTTCTTTCAGTTGTCAAAAATGAGTCACAGTATTTGGTGAAATAAATAATGAAAGGTTATCTGTCTAAATGACAGCACACCCTGGGCACTGATAGTCTTTAGTGTTTCAATGTCTCTTAAGCCTCAGAAACCTGAATTAGCCTAGCCTGAGACCTCTGCTACTTATTTCATTTGGAACAAGAGTTCTTAAACCATTAGATGGAGCCTCTCTTCTGTCTGCAGGGATGAGCCCCTCAGTGAGGTACAGACACCTCCAGTGTAGCCCCAGCTGCACCACACCAGGGGACTGAGAGAACCTGGGAGACTTGGAATAAAAAATACACCCTCTCCCTTAGCAGAACAAGTGCTGACCTGTTTATTATCACTTTGACTCTGGAGCCTGGACAGCAAAGCCACTGAAGAAGGACAACTGGAGCTAGGGTGTCCTAGTTCATTTTCAGATGTGCCTCATTTGCTGGTGTGAAGCACGCTGGTGTGACAGGATCCACTTACCCTGGCATTAGCTATGCTAAGCCTGCCTGATGGATAGAAAACTTCTGTCTTTAGAGCAGATTTTAGGCACATTTCATCAGCCCAAGTTTAATCCTGCTGACAGCATGCCTACATTAATGCCATCTTTCTTTGCAGAGGATTTCACCCATCTTTCCTCAACAGCTTTTACCACAGGGTTCCTAAGGGTGTGAAGGGTGAGAATTGTTAGCAAGAGGTCACATTCCTTTACACAACAGATTTGATGCAAGTCCTAGACTAAAGGTTAAATTATGATGTTAAATTATTCAGCTTCAAAACTAGTGGGATTAGGTAATGCAGTTCACATGTTCTTAACGCTTAGCCAGATTTGAGGCCAGTAGTAACTCCTGGTAGTTGTTACAGATTATTTGTCTTCTGAAAACATCCATCCACTGCCAAGCATTTTCCACTTGTGAGGAGCCAAGTAAGGACTTTTTTTTTTTTCCATTTAGCTGTAAAATGCCATATAGCTAACAGCTTAGAGGGTTTTTTCAGTGTGGGATTTTTTTTTTGGTTGTGTTTTTCAGGGTTTTTTTTGGTTGTGGATTTTTTTTCTTTTTTGTTTTAATAGCTTATATAATAGCTCCAGCAAATTCAGTAAGCCCCAGCATCTTCCTTCTCTCACAATCTCTGAATAAGCATCACTGCTGGTAGCCCACACCTTTCCTTTTCCACCCCTGCAGCAGCTTCTGATTTGTTCATCTTTGCTCTCTGCAGGGAAGGTACCTCAGCTGCCTTGCATTCATTCCTCATTCAGCAAAATGTGGAACAAATGTTCAGTGACAGCCTGTTGCACACCAGTTTAATAGTGCATAAAACAGAGAGGCTACTGCAAGCAGCTTTTGGAAATTCAGCATTTTGTATTTAAAGCAATTCAGCTTTGTAGTAATGTGATGGTTCACTCTGCAGCTAGATTTCCAGAGATGCATGGCTTTATGTAAAGAAGTATTAATGTTTTTTAAAGATACTTTTGGATTTTGAGTAGAATCTACTCAAAAGTAGTAGTTTTGAGTAAACTACTGTGATGTATGTCCCAGATACTGTGAGAGGAGAGGTCAAGAATGCAAATATCCCACTAACCTCAGCAGAGTGGTTCATGTTCCATGTTCTCCAAGAAGTCAGTAAGAAATTTTTGAAGATACAAGAAACATCACAGCAAATTCAATCAATAATGTGTTTCTCTGTTAAATATGTATTTCTACCTAATGGAAAAGTCTTAAGTGCTGTTTAAGCACTTCCTTACCAGACCATATATCTTCTGACCACTAGTGAAGCTGTTTTGCTTAAGGGGAGAGGAGTTTGTATTAGAGAGGAAAACTGGAAATGCAGACCTGGAGATACATTGTCCCAAGCTTCCTTTTTTTTTCCCCAGCCTCTCCCTCTGCTCTTCATTTTACCCTTTCAAACTCTAAGCAGCCCCAATTTTTTCAGATTTCTCTCTCCCCAAGACAGGTCATGTCTCACTGTCAATTCCTTTCTCCTTGCATTTCTATCCCCCTGCCATACCTTGGAGGAGTTATACCCTCTCCCTTTGTGGCCCCTGCTCCACGTGGCTGCATGGAGGAAATCTCTGCATCTCTTCCTGTGCGATTGGCAAGTGGGTTCACTGAGCTATGAGGAGGAGCAGAAGCACCTTTCCTCTGAGGATCTCTGGCATCCCTGTGCCTGGGTTTCTGCCCTGGCTGCTCTAACAGGCTCTGGGAATCCCTGTTTATACCCATGTTCTGCCTACTACATGAAAGACTCCATTTTTTCCTAGGGCTGAAGATGGCAGTGCAAACCTATTCGTATCCTTCCGTCCTAGAAGGCTGTACTTATTTTGTCTATCACAGGATAACTGCTTTCCAGCAAACTTTGCTAAAGGCAAAACAATGGAGGCTCCTTTCACTGCCCAAAGAGCATCTCTGGGTTTGCAGGAGAATTTACTGGGTCCTTGCAGTTGTTCTCCTTCCTGTTACACAGGCTTCCCATTGGCAGCCAGCTCTTCTGAGCCCAGCCAGGAGACATTATCACAGAAGAACAGAAGAGAAGTAGCTATTGAAGCCAAGAGCATCCTTTTACATATAATACTGAGTTTTATCAAAGCATTTGGTGGTCAGGCATCATTCCCTGCCTGCATTCAATCACTGTGAATGTTTTTAAGCATCTTTGCTCTTAGCAGAGCCTTCCTTCTCAAGTTGTACCTTAAACATAAGAAATGACATTTGAAGAAATACTTTCATGTGTGGTTAGTCTCTAAGGCTAATCTTCTAAGAATAAGCCAATCAAAGGCAAATCTATTTCCAAACACTATATAATATGTTATCTTAATATCTATGTCTTTCCAGGCAGTCTGGTTTCCCTAACAGCAAAAAGCAGAAAGCTGTCCTCATGGAGAGGGTTGGGAATAGCACAACACTGATGAGGTAATAATATTGCAACACAGGCAAGGAGCCTCCAGGTTGTCACTTGCCATGAATCCTGATTGTTATCTGCAGCTGGTAACAAAGCTAATAGTGTACCTCTGAAAAGCTCCCTGCTTCAGTGGTTTGCCTCCATTTACCTCTGACACCCCAGCAATATCATCAGAGGGATGCCAGCTGCACCATCGCCAGTCCTTTGTGAACATGAAGGAACTGCAGAGAACAAAAAGCAGTCTCAGCTCAACTTTCATCCCTGCCTAGACTTTAGTGAGGCAAGAAAAAGGTGACAGAACTTTCAAGAGGCACCACCTGGTAAAGAAAAATCAGAAAAATTCAAGTGACTCCTAGCTGAATGTTCTTATATTCTTACAGTACTGGTACTGGGAGGTGAACAACATTAAAGGGAAACACTTTCTCTGTATGAGCTTTCTTACAGCAGTAGGTGAGAACAGCACTTTTGTTTCAGGTATAAAATATTGTAACTATAAAACTGAGCCCGTTCTCAGTTTTCCCTTCTTTTCCTCAACAAGGAAATAATAGTAGAAACACTAACATTTGAGTATAGAAAATAATAGGAGAAATTTCACAATTATCAGCTCTGCATTACCCTCTGACATTAGAAATGTTTAATAAGAAATACCATCTTTTTATAAGAACTATCACCTTAATTTATGTAATGAAAATACATTTAACATCTCAGCATAATAAAACCCTGTTGCTCTACACAAAATAACTGGTGGATCACAGGGGTTAATTTTCCTGAGAACTATTCAAGTACTGAACAACAGAATGAGAATTCAAACAGCAGTAATGTGCCAAAAGGATGATTTCATTCACTATTTCATATGTGCAAAAATGGAGTGACAAATCACCTCCGTCAAGACAAAACTGCTGCAGAGAATGCAGCAAGGAGTCTGTATTTTTACCTTTCTTCTTACAAGAAGAACAATGGAAGGTTTGCAAAGTGCATTCTGGTCTGTCAAAAGCACTCAATGTTTGAGTCACCACAATGCCTGTGACCTGGAACGCCTACCATTTTTTTTTTCCCTGTCTTGATTAAACTTCATTAGAGGTGAAAGAACAGCATGCTGTTGCAGGAGAGGGGAGGAGGCAGCATTAAGAGGCCACTTTCCAAGCAGATTTCCCAGAAATACAGCAATTAATAAAGAGCCCTAGAAATGCTTTTCGTGCACTTCTATTTATTATGTCATGAAGTGCAAACTAAAAGCTCAATGAATCATAAAATGCAGCATTTTTATGATTATTTCTTCATGCCTGATCCAGACTTGTCTAAATAAACAAGGATAGTAATGTACAGGCAGAATTTGGATCTAGCTTACCCTTGGCCAAGGTCACATACACAAAATAAACGGGTCTGTGAAGAGAGCTCACGGAGCCTGGTTTGCTATAGATTTTATCTGGGAGCTCAGTTCACTGGGGGCAAACTGTGTGTGCATTTTAAGTGAAGTTTTATCTGGATTTAGGATGCTCATGACATAGTTCTTCGTGTGGAATCTGTTGTGTCTTGTGGAAGCTGAATCCTTGGTAGAGGCACTCTCCCTGGTTAGGAGCACCCTTAAAGCCTCTCTCTCCCCTTGGTAACGAGGTCCTGATTTTCATAAATGTATAAGAATGTAAATTGTTTGGAGACTGCTGCTGCTCTCCCATTTGGTTAAAATTTACTAGTGGGTTAAAAAGCTGCCACAGCAGGACAGACAGATGCAGGACCACGTCCAAATCACATGATTGCATAAGGCTGTTTCCTTAGAAAACCAGAAGAGGAATTCTGAGACCCACAGAAAGGAAATCACTAAGAAGGAAAAGAGCAATTTAAGCAATATATTGACAATACCTAAAAAGCACTTCCTCTTTCTGTCCACAGCAAATCTACACACATAAAAGAAAATTATTGAGGCAAATATTGTTCACAGATTAAAACCATCTTAATGGCACATTAGTTTTACTTATTTACCAGATTAGTTTTACTTTTCCTTACAGTAAACACAACTGAACTTCACTGAGCTACTACCAAAGCATTCTCATGCTTCATCATCCTAATATCAATAAAACAATACATGCATCAAAGAAATGTTACCTAGTGAAAGACATTTCTTACTGTAGAAGCAAAAATCCATCGATATAATTAATTTCTTAGGGTTTTTTTCACAGACAAGAAGTCAGGTACAAGTCTCTGTTCCAGTAAGTATGAGAATGAGTATTTAATCCCTTTTAAGATTTTTTCTTTTATCCTGTAAGCCATGCAGTTTTGTCTTACACAGTACTTTTCACTATAAACAGGATCAAAGCAAACTTTCAGCAAACACCTCTTTGGTTCTGCTCTGGAAAATTATCTCCTTTGTTTCCTTTTCCCTCCCCATGAGCTGTATTCAGTGCTTCCACCAAGTTTTTAGTCACAAGTTACCAAACCTGGAGGGTGTTAGCTTTGCAATGAAGCAGAAACAAGCCATGGATGAGGTTCTCTCCTAATAGCTTTATCATATGAATGACACAGAAATTGTAGCACCCCAGGCACATTGATGCATCTTACTTTGAACTGACAATTTGATCGTATTTTAGAAGAAATTATTTCTGACAAATAGTCCAAATGGGCCTCTCTTCCACAAGAGAAGACAAATTTATGTTGTCCTAGAGACATTTGCACAGGTGATAGGGTGCAGGGTTGTATGGCACAAGGCAGACACCTTTACCCTAAACGGGGATCTGCGTTACTGATGACGGAATCACGGCAGCACCCGCAGCCCTCTCCAGCTTTACACACACCGCCCATCCTCTCTCCTGGCTGTGCTCCCAGCTGGAAGCCTTGCTCGGTTCCCTCCCCTGCCTTTCCTCACCTCATCTCCCGCAGCCGGGGCAGTGGCGGACAGAGCCGCGGGCTCTGCAGCGCTCCATCGGCCGTGCAGGGACCGCAGGAACGGGGACAGCACCTCGGCACCTGGGACAACCCTGTGATTGGAAACAGCTCCCTGTAACTCTCACTGGAGTGTGCTTAGGTGGGTGATGCTCGAGGTAAACAAATCTTCAGCTGGGGAACCCGCTCCTGAGAACTTTTACAACTTTTTTACTGCAGCTGCTGCCATCGCTGCAGGAGCATCATCACTGGTGGGTGCAGCACTGCTCCGGGGGCTCAGTTCAGAAAGGCAATGCTAATCTCTAGGACTTAAAGAACACTTAGGAACTTGTGAATACTTAACTTGATAGGTAGATTAGATTTGATACTATCCGAAGGGACTATAAACCCAAAGATTTTATGAACTCTATCATCACTCAAAGCAGTGAATTGCATTGTTTCCTTGCTTCTGACTTAGCTGCAGTCTCGGTAATAATTTTTAATCCTCAAAATTTGCTCTTTGCAACATATGCTGGTTAAATTCAAGACTTTAGTGTTTCTTGCACAAGAAATACAGACATGGTCTAACAAACATACTTGGAGTCTTGTTTTTTCCTGGTGTGGGGTAACAGCAGAATTTTCCTTACTAATTATTCAGGTACACATAAATAGCTGGTAGGGAAGTTTGTGTACAGAGACCAGTTAGCAAAGTGCCAAGCTCCAGCAGTAGCCCAAGTGCTCGTTGTGGAGGCAGCCTTTCTCTCGACAATGATGCTTTGTCCTTTCAGCAGACAAGCTGTACCAGCTGCCACGTGGCTGTTTTTCTGATGGCCTCCTCTCCCAGGGCAACAAAATCCCCAGCAAGCAGCAGTGACTGCCACAATTGCTGAGAGCAGAAATAAATGCACATTCAGGACTGATCCACTAAGAGCCTTTACTTTCCTTGCCCCAGCCCATTATCTGTGCTTTGCATCAGTTACACAGCAGCCCAGAAGAAACGAAACAATTCTGAAAGCCGAGCAGCTGAAATTGTTTCAGTCCCTCCCCACCACCAAGAAGATCAATCCACCTCTGGCAATTGGTTTGAAACTCAAGCTTCTTCATTCAACTGAACTTGTATGTTTTTCAAAATACACATTCTCTGGACTTAGAGTAACCCAGAAATAACAAGGAATTAATGCAGACAAGAACTTTAATGATCTCATGTATATAACATTTGTAAATTTCTTATCACTTTTGAATTGTTTTCTCATCTCTAAATGGCAGTTTGCCAGTGGCCTCTACCTCCTGAACTTCTCCTTTGTGTGTGCTAGATTCAGTACATTAGCACATGTTAATATTTCTATTTTTGCACCAAGCACCAGTTTGTAAAAGGACAAATATGGTAGCACAAACTCAATTTAATAGAGGCTTATGATCAAAATAATATTTTTGCTGGTGAGAGTTTGTTGAGATCAAAATGAAGCAAACTTCTTTGTCATGTGTAGCTTTGGGGAATCAGATGTGCACTAATTAGAAATCACCCCCTTTTCCCCCCCCCCTTGAGATATTAAACATAACTGCTCAGAACTAATCTTGTTTTGCTAGAAGACAATACACTTGAGAAAGAGATGCTGCATTTCCCACCTCCCTACCTCCTCCCTTGTGGCTTTATCACACATACAATTAATTGCCTAGCATTATTCTACAATAAAACATTCAGATTTGGCACTTGGGTCTCCAGGATGCAAATCCACACACCTTCCAAAAGTAATAAAAAAGCCTTCTTCCTTTATAATTTATCATTTGAGTACGTCCTGTACAGAGGACTAATTTCTAGCTGAAGATCCCACTCTGGAAAGTTCTCCTCCAGTTTTCTGTTTCCGTTCAGCTCTAGGAAGGCAGGATTCAAATCCTCCCTTTACCAATTTCTTTTTCATCACTATACAGCAGTGGAGCTCACGGTACAATCTGCATCAAGTGCTCTTCTTGGTTCTGCCTTCAACAAGGGATATTTTAAGAAACGTGGAAGAAGGTATAGTTTATACTGCTCCCTGTAATGGACCCAAGAGGATGTTTGGCAAGAGAGAGAGACTAAAAAGGCAAAGGGAGATTTCTGCCTGAATAGATCTTTTATTATAAGCATTTAAGCTTTGGATCCTCTTATTTCATGCTAATGTGATTACTAGCAGGGGGATATCATCAAAAGCAGTCCAGTATGCAACTGTATTTTTGGACAGCAGAGCCTAACTTATATCTGTAATAAATCAATGTTTCAGTTAATTATTGATTGTATTTTAAACCAGAGACAGAGCAGGTAAGATGACAATAGTACTTCTTGCTGCTTTTGCCAAAAGCTGAGATTGTCAGGTAGGACTGATGGGCTCTTTAACTACAGTGTGGCTGGCTCACTTAGGAAAGATCCACCCAGGGAACAAACTCAAATCTAAAAATGCATGTCCGATTTAAAGTCCAAACATAGTCCCCAAAGTAGTACATATACAATTACATACATACAAGTTAAAATCAATATGTATATAAACATATATATGTAAAAAGATAGTTAAACCAGCCTTGCATTCCCCTCTACTCTTGTTTCTGTTTGTCCTGATCAAAAATACTGTAAGAACAGCTGGCATTTAGCATAGAACAATACAACTTTGGGCAGCCTGCATTTGTCTTTACTCTGTCAATTGTTTAAGAAACTGGACATGAGAGGCTCTTATTTATGTGATTTCCCTCACTATTAAGGGCCAGAATAACCCTGAATAACAACAGAGGGAGAGGCAGAATGGATTTTACTGCCCAACCATCTCGCTCAGATTTGGTTCTTGCTCCTCCTCACCTTTCAAACCCACCCATACCAGAGTTCCAGCCTTTTCTTTTCAAGGAGATATAAGGAAGGGACTGTTTTGCCTGATATTGGGCAGGGAGGCATACAAGTTCTGATCCAAGCAAGTTCTAGAGCAGAAATGCAAGAACATATTTCTTACCACCAGCAGGGCCTGTAACTTCGCCATTTTTCAGAAAGAAAACACTAACTTTTGGACATGTCCCATATCCAAAGCATATTCCACTGCCCTCTGCAGGAGTGTCAGAATGTGACTCAGCTACGGTGCCAAAACCTCTCTGTACACAGACACAGTCACACTGGTGCTTCTTACTGAACTTTGAAGGGAGGCAGTTGTGGTCTTGATTTCAAGGTAATGACAGAAAATGTTCCCACTCCTGAGACCTGCAGTCACAGTTGCACTGGAGAGAAGAGATTGTAAGAGTTGCCATTCTGAAAACATTTATTTGCCAGGTATCCCAGATAATTTCCTGCTGGGTAAGGAAATATCCTCTCTATGGAGCAAGGGGTAACTGTAGCACTGCAAAAGGGAAGGGTTGAGACCACACCAACAGTCTACTGCCAAAGCTTCTTTCTAAGTCCCAGAGTGTCCCTGCATTCCCTAGCAGGACCGTTCTCCTTTCTTTTTCATTACAGCTGGTCCCTCTGAGCTTGGTTTATGGTGACTTCATGACTGGAAGCTTCTGCTGACTTCAACAGGAGTTGGGCCAATACAAATGTTTTTCAGAACTAATGTCTGAAATGCACCTCAAAGTTAAAAATAAAGTTTTCAAACTAAGGCAAATGAGAAAAAGCCATTGCAGTGTCTCTACTCAGTGGAAGTGGAAGGCTCACAGGGAGCCTTGAAGCATACTTCAGTTATGATCTGGCTTGGTTTGGGGGTCTTTAGCTTAAAGAGTATGTCTCCTTTTCATGCAGTGAGACTGAGTCCAAGTTCTGTACAGAATTTTCTCCAAGTACCAAGATTCTAGTGACTTTCCTAGAATCTGAAAATGAGGGGGAAAAAATCTAAACTCTCACCTTTAACTTTTTTGGGAACGTGAAAGTGCTGAATCTGCTGATAAATATTAAAAAGCTTTTCACTGTCATCATGATAAGTTGGAAACAAAACTTTCAGTGAGTCTAAAAGTAGTGGAAGTAAAGCTCTAATTAATTTCAGGAGAGCACAGACAGTCAAGTCTGATAACTCTTCTACAGGTTCAAAAGAGAAGAGACTGAAAAGGACTTTGACTCATCTGTCATTTATGCTGCCCTAATATACATAGGCTACAGAACTTCTTCTGAGAGCAAACTCAGACTAAAGAAGAATTCTCAAAGCTCATTATACGGTATTTGCAAATGAGTTGAAGTGCTGAGGCTTTGATTTCTGGAGTTGCCAAACACTGGCTCAAGTCCCGACCCCCAGCACACAGCCTACAGAGCTGGGATGTGCACTGAGGAAATCAACAGGGAGATTTTTTTTCTTCAAGAGTTTGGGGCAACAATAGAGCCAATTCCATCTTTAACAGCTCTCAGACACACCTTTTCTCCGCTGCAATGGCAAACACACTGCTCCATCTCAATGTCCCAGAGTGTTCTTTCTCTGGCCCTGGGAAGGCTCTAGTAGTTCCCTCCGGGCTGTGCGGTGTTGCTCTCCCTGTACAGACCCAGAGCCTGCATGGCCCTGCCTGGGTGTTCAGAAAGGGTTGGGAAGCTGTACAACACCAGTCTGCAAAGATTGCCTTGTGACAAAAACAAGACCATGAAATGTTAGAGTTCCCAAACTCTCCGCTCCCTGCTGCATTGCTGTCAGCCCAATCCCCATCACCATTTGTCACAACACTGTCCAGAAGGGCAGGAGCACCTCAATGGGAACATGTCCTCCAGGCAGGCTATGGAGTGGGCGAGTACAGAGCTGTGCATCACAGGATGTGTTCAGAGGCAGCATTGTGCACCTTGAGTTCTGAGACAGGGCTGTGGTGTGTCAGCTGCCAGCTAACATTGCCATTTCATTTTTATGGATATTTACAGTGGGTGGGGAGGAGACAGAGCAAAGAAACGCTTTCTTACAAGTGCTTTTCCAAAGTGCTGCCATCTGAACACAGAGGATTAAATTCTCTACTGACATAGACTGACATAAATCAATTGCCTTTAAGTACTTGAGCTGCACTAGATCTGGCCCAGAGCTTCTTCAAATCATCAGAAAATATGTTATTAGCTACTTTTGGCACCACTAGGACTCTTTGATTTCACTCCCAGGAGTCAAAAACTCATACAAAGTTACATGACTGAAAATCTCCTCCATTAAGTGGTTAACTTTCATGTGATCACTGAAAACTCAAGGGATGAGTGCTGAATTTGTGTTAACTTTCTCAGACTGAGTTGCTGTACGATTCAAAAGCTGAGTCAAATTTTATAATCATGCAATTAAAATCATGAGGAAAGCCTTCTGCAGTCCCTACAGAAAACAGTCTAAGGCAATGGTTTGGGTGTTTTTCTTGATATATACCTTAACTACATGGTTCTGCTGTTTGGGATTGACTATTTTTTATTTTTTTTCCCAGCTAAGTAGACCCATACTGTGTGGGCTGCTTACAGAGTGCTGGTAACATCTTCAAGGCTATGTCTGATCACTATGCCAGGAGCATTCAAGATGGAAAAGGATTTAGGAATGTCAAAACACTCCAGAGAAACAGGCAGCTTAGAGCCCAAGGGGGCAGAAATCATCCTTTTAGTTAATCTCTGCAGAGGCTTTTGTAGACACTGCATGGGATATCCATCACCAGGGGTTTCCAAGAGGAAAGGAAGACAGGGAAAGTGTGAGCAGTTGCAAACATATAATCAGTAGGGCTTAAAAATATAGGCTCTTCCACTTTGTGGAGGACAAATGGCCTAGATTCCCTGTGATCTTTTCTATCTCAGTTGTTTTTCTGTTTTTTTTTTTTAACTGTTAAGGCCTAATTTATTCCTTTAATCCATAGCAGAGAAGTTGCAGGCCCCTCAAAGGTAAATCACAATTCATTTACTGGTGGTTTTCTGGGTTACATGAAAGACAAGCTAATCTCAGGAATTATGCATAGCTATTGGTTGGATTTCAAAAGCTCTTAATATTGAGGGTGTAGGTTATCTAATTAGCCTTTTGTGCAACAAACCTTTCCTTCCTTCTAGTGAGGATGATGTGTCTTTATTGTTGTGTTGCAGTAAAACCTGCTGCAGTTGGTTGGCAATCATAACATGGTATTTCCATTTAACATGAGCACGTTCATGGTGAAGTTTGGGGAACACATTTTACGTGTTTCTTCCCAATTTCTGCCTCCTCTTTCACAGTCAGAGCAATGAAATAAAGTGCCTATTGAGCAGGTAGCCAGTGTCCAGGATACCTTCTCGTGGAATGTTGTTACAAACTTGTCTCCAACATATCTTTCTTCTGTAACTCCCTAGAGGGGAAATCGAGGTGATGTTATCAGGCTGATCTTTATGATACTGGTCATCTGTTTTTCCTGCCTGGGAAGAAATCTATACCACCAGATACTGCTGTGATCACAAAGAAGTGGATAACATCTCACTGAACTCGGACTTCAGTTCCTACATCTTTTGCTGGAGTAAGTCACTCATGAGAGTAGTGGGTGGCCACGTTTTCATCTCTTAAATACACAGCTGAATAAAAACCACTCTCCCCTTGTCCTTACAGTTAATACTTTCAGGGCATGCACTATTTTTCTTTGAGGTCATAAAACTTCTTAATATTCTAAAAAGACACTTTTTTTTTTTTTTTCCTGTTGCCTACAGCAGAGAATGCATCTTGTGTCATCCTCAGGCTTGGAACTCCCTTGTGTGAATCAAGGGGCAAAGCAACTTCAATCTTCTTTCCTGTTGCTAATTAGAAAGGGAAATAGATTGGCTGAAAATCATTTATATCACAACTAGTGAATAAGAGGAGCTCAGGGACTATTGTGTCACAAAATTAGGGAGCTAGGAATTTAAGGGCTGGTGTAGCAAGGGATAACATTTTTACTAGGGGTTTAGAAATTTAACCCGTGGGCTTTACAGCTTCTTGCTCAGAGGCCTCAACTTTTAAAGACCTTCTGCAGTTTGGCAGGGTCCAAAGAGCTTGGCCAAACTTGCATTCCAGGTGCTTTCCACTTAAATAAGCCAAGGAGAGGGGGGGTTCAAAACAGAAGGAAGCAGCTGTGTTTGGGGTTTGGTGCATCAGGAAGACTCTGGGAGCAGGACAGACCCCCAGGCACTCCACATCTGGAGTGCAGATCTTACCAGGCTGGGAGCAGGTGACAAAAGGACACAGCTGAGGATGCAGTCAGTTTAAGACACCCAAGGCAGTGAAGTTCTTCCCTTTGATTCTATCCATGCTGCTTTGCAACAGTTCCCTCTGGCAGCTTGACATTCACCCTCCCTTTAACAGCAGTAGTAAGACACTGTTGAGCTGCTTTTCATATAATATTGAGTGCATTGAGAGCTTTAAAGGATAAATTTATACAAACGGGACACCTGCATGCAAAGCCTTTCCTTTTGGGCTTTGTGGAACAGAAAATCTGTTCAAAACCTTCCCCTTTCTGCTTTAGCAATTTTTTTTGTAAGTGCTGAAATATTCTGATGTGATGATATAGTTCGTATTATTCTTGATTAAAATTCTGTGCCTGTCCAACTTGTGATTTTCACCTTCCTCATGAATAGGCAAGGCTAAGAATTAAATATATTAAATCAAATATTCCACATCTACATTCCAACATTGAAAGAAGACTGTAGTTTCTTCATATCAGCTTGTCTCACAGTA
>VZSR01000257.1:2027992-2085180 GCA_013398615.1 Brachypodius melanocephalos | reverse complement strand
CACCTGAATGCCAGAAAAACATAATCTGACAGGCAGGCACACTGGTGAATCTACAGAGCCCTATTGTTAAATAAAAGTTAGCACTAATTAAAGCAAGCGACCCTTTCATCATTAAGAACTGCACATGCATGAGCTCTTACACACCCCTCTCTGTTGTGCTAAAGCAGTGCAAGAAGAGTCCTGCACAAAGCACAAAGCAAGTGACTGGCACTGCTCTAAGGGCTGCTCAGATGTCCAAGCTGGAGACTGAGGCTGTGCCCTTCCATAAAACACCAAACTCTGCTTGGGGCCAAGGGAAGCAGTTGCAGGTAAAGGAGATCTTTTGTTTTCCTGAGAAGAAAATCCAAGCCCATCTCATTTAGTGTCAACCCAATGTTTTCCTTGAACATTCCAGCTTAACTGCTGATCAAAAAGCCCCTCCTAACCCAGGCAGCTCTCATTGCAAGCCACTCCTCAGCTTGTTTCTGGAAGCACAGCTTTGAGGAGGCTTGTGTTGATGCTCAACAGAATTTCTTCGTAGACTCAGTCACAGGAGAGATTGCATCAAACAGAGAAAACCCATGAATCTATGCACAATTTCCAGATGTAAATTTGAAATATCTTTTAAGTGATTCTTGTTGTAGAACCTATTTCAGCCCCACAGGTCTTCAGAAGACTGGGTGTGCCTCTACTGCCAATGATATTTGTAGATGGTTCAATAGTAACTAAATGTACAGTAACTATATGATAAATCTTAAATAAAACCCAACCCTTGAAATGGATAAACCAACTCTTCTGTTTCTACCTCTTACTAAATACTTTCACTTGTGCATCTAGTGTGTGGTTGTGTGGAAGAGTGAGAGAAATTTGAGTTTAAAAAAAAAAAAAAAAAAAAGAATAAATGCTGGCAAAGCTCAGGTCTAAAAGAGAGCTTGAGTGACCACAACTGAAGTTTTTTATTTAAATCTTCCTCCTCCTACCACAGAAATTCACTGCAGACTGGATTATGCCCTGTAGCTCTTTTACTCTTGGCTGTATCAGCTGGTGCTTGGGAGAGCAAACCTGTTTTTCTGAGGTGGCAGAACTCCTGATATCTTCTGAAATTAGCAGGACTTGAGCACACTCCCCCCCTTCCCTCTGCAGCCTTTGTCTTTGGGGGATGAGGAGGAGGAGGAGGAAGTGGACATCATTTTGGCTGCTGTAAATTGCATATAAAATGGTATGAGGTTGTTGTATGGTGCAATCATGGTGACTGCACCATGAAACAGGAGAAGATAGAGAAACATATTTAACTTTCAGGACCATGTCAAACCTAATTTTTAGTTGTCCGTTTTCTTCTCATTTTCCACTGGGATCATTTTCATTGGTGCTTGCTCATCTCCACAAGTTTGCACAGTGTGCTAAGTGGAACATCTGCTTATCCCTCATTTTTCTGCTCGTTTATGCAGGGTTCATTCAGTGTGATGGATGGGGTAAAACCAACAACAACAACAAAAAATAGATTTCATTTTAGGTTATGGAAGGAATACACCCACCTGGGAACATCTTGCTTTCCTAAGAATTCCATTTAGGAATGCTCCACCTCAGCAGACAGCCAAGCATGCATCAGGAGAATAAACTACCTTCCTCACCATCATCTGTTCTTGCTGGGATCTTGTATCAACACTTAAGGAATGAATGCCAAACATCACATGAAAATATTATTAAATGCTCTACATTTATTATCTCTTTAGAAGTATTTTTAATTGATAGAAATACTTCCCATTATTCATGTTTTTTTTTATTTTATGTTTATTGCAATGCTTTTCCTTGGCAGGAAAACAACTGTTATGTGCACATAAAAAAAAGCTGTTAGAAGCAATTTAGCCCCATGAGCACTTATCAAGGTATTTGTGTGGCTCCTGGCTATGTGAATGTGCTCTTATGCAATAGGATTTAGTAATCTGCAAACAGATTTAACCAGTGCCAACCAAGAGCTCCCTAAGGAAACCTCCACACATGACAAATCAAGTATACAACTCAAAAATAGAAACTCATAAGGTTAGAGTTTTATAGAAACATTATTTCACTGTTTTGTTACATAAATCCCTGAAGAGTGAAGAAACTGCTTGGTAAACAGGCATAAAAATTCTCTCTTGGAATAATTCAGTGACTCAGGAATTTCTCTGAGACACCACATACCTGAGTTGACAACCTTACCATGTCCAATTCTGACAAGAGTTTTGAAGCTGTTTTTCTTTGCCCACCTAATCATTATCTATTTGCTGCTCTGCTCTTGAATTCTCATAATGACAAGAATTTAAGGAATTCTGCATTAAAAGATGAGATGAGGCTGCGTTGGTGAATCAATGTTTTTGTTTGGAAAGGTGATGTATCAAAAACCCCCAAAGCCTTTACCAGTTCTACTTGCAGAGGCACTGAAGGACTTTGGAGCCAGGGTGTGCAGAGGAAGGCTCTGCTTCCCAAAGGATCCTGCACCTCCCTGCAGGTGGAGATCCTGCTTTGCAGAAAGCCCCTGAGGTTGGCCAAGGAGCTTTTGGGGTCCAGCTTAGGAATGACAGTAGGACCAAGCCAAAGGAAAACTTCTTAGGAAGATCTCAATGACAAAAAAAGCATGAAATCAAGAGAACTAATAAGAACCCATCTTAGTGGATATTTAAGATCTGAGGGACTGAAGAAGAGAAAAAGCACATCATTCTTTATTTGCAGACTCAGGTTACTTGATACTATGTGATTTGAATTTAGATTTGAGAGGCAGGGGTGGAGAGAAGCTAACTTTAAGACTACTGTAGCAGAGCAAGGATCGAAAAGTGGCTGATAGCTGGGGGGCTGCTATATGAAATTTGCTCGAGGCAGAGGAGAAAATGGAAAGAAATCAAATTGAAACTGCCACGTGTGCAGCAGCAGAACCTAAAATACAAGCAATAGAGGTACAAGGGGGAAAATGAGATTAAGTTGGGAGAACTTGGAATTATGGAAAATTGGAAAACTAGAGTCTTATCCTCAGGATTTTAAAATGAGAGCAAAAGAAAGCGAGAAATTATTCGAAATAGGAGAGAAATTGCAGCACCATGTCCGTTATATTTAAGAACTAAACAAAAAAAACCAAGGAAAGCCCAAGGAGTAACACTTCTATGTTTGCATTCATGATAAAGTTATCTTAAAGAAAAAAGATTATCAAAACCTGATGAGAATGCCCTGCAGACCATATGAAGTGAATTTCCTAAAGCCTTACATGACCTCTCACTCTGCTTTAGACTAAAGGTGGTTCCTGAGCTCCTGACTGCATTGAATTGGGTTTTAATCACTTCACATCATTACCATAAAAATTACTTCCAGCTTGACCTGAAAACAAACAAGGCTGGCTTTTACTGCATTAGGAAATACTGGGGTTGATCTTGCAGTGATTCAGACATTGATACAGAGAAATTTTATTCCATCTTACTCAGGGGACCACTTGGGACAAGAATATTAAAGTTCTTACGATCACTTTGAGAGCAAAATAAGGGTGCCTGCATCTGTTCCCAGCACATCAGCATGTAAAATGTGGGTGTGGCACAAGGAGCATCCCTTCCCTCCCAGGGCAGGTATTGGAGAGCTCTGCTTTTCTCTGCAGTGCATTGAGGCATTTCCTTCACAGCAGAACACCCACTGTTGTGCCAGATGGGAAGGCTGAATAACTTCTCACCCCCAGAGGCTGCTGACCAAGCTCTGTTACAGCTCAGTGCTGCTCTGGGAACACCTGAAGCATTTTCCCTAGCACACTATTAAACAGAAGTTTCTCTCCCTGTTTTACTGCTGGCTGGGAGGCAGGACCTTCCTGCTCACGCTTTTCTCTACCAAAAAGTTCTGCAGAGCCTGGCAGGGATGGGAATTCAGGTTTTTCTGCCTTGGGAAGCTAACACCAGCATACTTTTCCCCACACCCCCCATGTTGAGACACAAGGACTTTCAGCACAACAGCTGAAATCTGTTTTGCTCCTCGACAACCGACTTTCAAGGACATTTTTCTTGCATCGAGCAGTGAAGTTTTCCCTTGTAAAGTGTTTCCAAGTTAAACAGATCCAGTTCCTTCCTCTCAGAGCCATCCATGATGTTTTTGTGCTTTAAACAGAAGCCCCACAGGGCACCAACTCAACTCTGCTCTTCCAAGATACCCTCTAAGGCATCTTCCCAGAGATGGTTGAATCTGAACTCCAGATGTCTGCAGGCACAACCTGCAGCAGTAGATAATTAAAGTACAAGCAACACTGGATGGATTTTAGTGTGGACCTGCAGAATTTCCTGGCTTAAAGCCAGAGCTCGGTGGGTCCTGTCAAAGATGAAAGCAGAGTTTTATGCCCTCGGTGGTCAAAGCTGAGGATATATTCAGAGACTGTTTAAAAAGTAAAAAAACAGTTTCTGGTAGGGAAATAAGAGGAGGAATACCACCACTCTGCTGCTGTGAGATGAGAACATCCCAGACACACAGTCAATATGTGAATACTTTCATGAGACACAGCCCAGTAAGACCCAGTCCCACAACACCTCAGCTGTTCCCTTTTCAGAAAGGAATCACCACTATCCTACAAGCCTCCAAGGGGTACAACCAGTTGCACCAAAAAACGTTCCTTTCCTTAGAGCCTCTGGGCAAGTTTACTTAAGAAGTAAAAGCAAAACACATCCCTTTCCATCTCTTCCTCTGCTTCTGGCTATAACATTTCCCATGGAGCGCAAGAGTTTCTCCAAACTTTCTTCACCTGCAAGTCCAGAATGTGGGTCATGCTTCAATGACCTCTCGTGAGGATCCCAGAGGTGCAGCTGAGCTCCTGCCAAGGAAGCTACCAAAAATGCCACACAGGATATAAGTTTGTGTTCAGCCCCATATTCCCATTTCTGTCACAGACTCACCCCCCAGCCTCTGGGAAGGCTCCCAATTTCCTTGTTTGCTTGTTCAACTCCAGCCTACGTGTGCCTCCCCAGAAATCTGGCTGAGGGGCAAACTCAGCAGCAGAGAATTTCTTTTCAAGGCACATGCTTAGCATGAGCCCTAGAGCATTAAAGGGAGACCCTCTTCCTTGTGCTTTCAGGAACTAATAACTGATAAATCCAAGGCTGTATTTAATGTATTTTTCCTCTTAAAAAACAACTCTAAAGCCATCTAATCCTTGTTACCGGTGTTGGCAAGCTGAGGCACTTTCTGAAAGGCTAGGTGGAAGATCATGGGGACCTTTACTGCTTCAATAGAAGGAATTTTATTACAAGCTGCTCCTTCCTTTTTGTTCTCCATTCAGCACATGTGGCAATGTCATCTGATGTCTTCATAATTAATTCCTGGAAAACAGCTATCTTGTTTTATAGCCTTGGCACAGACACAGGGCATTGCCATGAAGAAAACAAATGCATGGGATAAAACAAAAGCATGAGCATGTAGACTGGTCTTCTGCAGTCATTGGTTTTAGCTGGAACTCACTTGCACAGGGCTGCCTTCAGAGGCACCAGCGAGTGATCTCCACCCTCTAAGTGCACACGCTCTTCCTCCACAGTGTTGGCTGGCCAGGCACTGAAATGTGGATCCACAATTCTCATATCTGAGACCTGCCAGGAGAGCTGGCATGTGGGCAGAGATGTAGCTGGTGGGAGAAGAAAGTCTGTGAAAATAGGCTCTATTTTATTTGCTGAGAAGGAAGAGTGAGGAGAAGGCACTCCATGAGACCCTGCTCCCAGAATGAAACTCGCTGCTTTCACCAAGTGTAAACAACCTGTGGCTGTCATCCCATTCTGGTTCAGACTCTCAACCTCCTTTGCAACACACCAGCCTGGAAAAGGCAACCCTATAAACAAGGACACTCTCAGATGGTCACACTGGGTTGGATATTTCATGTCTCTATATGGCCAAGTCATACACAGAGGAGAGAACCAAAGACACAAAAAGAGGAGGGGAAGGTTCCTGCAGGAGGAGATGCCATTGATCTTCTAAAGGCTCCAGCCCAATTCTCTAGAGAGATGTACATCCCTCACTCCAATGTTTACATCAGCACATGCAGCTCATTCCAGCTCATCTTTTCCTTTTCTAGAATCCATGTGAGCAGCTAAATACGTGCACAGAGGGCATTGAGCTGATACCAGACAAAGGCAGAGTGTTCCAGGGCTGGATTCAGGCACACCACACCTGCCAGGATGCCCACAGAGCCACACTGCTCTCATCAAAGGGGTGAGTCTAGACTCCCCTGCCCCAGGGTATGTGCAGCCTTGCCAAGGCCATGCCAAGACTGTTTAATCCTATTAGAGCATAAGCTGGAAGTACACGATGCTCATTAAAAGAGAATTGCTTGCTTTGTTGCCGAGATCTGAACCCCACAGCAGCAGACACTGTGGGATAACCCAGCATTATTGACCTCTGCAGCCTGGGCTTGCCATTCCCAGCTCCACTGTCAGGAAAAATCTCACAGCCCTGCTCTTTGCTCCCATGTGAAAACACAGATTTAGGATCCCTGCTCACATATTTCCAAAGGGAAATTGCAAATATGAGGGTCCAGCTAATCCTTTGGGTGCTGCTTTACAGGCATACAGGGTCCATACAGAGCCACAGCCAGTTGTCACTGTCCCCACACTGCCCTTCTCACTGAAAAAGTGACAAAATATTAGCTGGTTGTATAAGTCAACAAGCAAATCTTTTAGGAATAGTAATTATTTAGCAAAAGGTTAAAAAAACCCCCCAAACCTAGGTAGATGAGCTATGCAAACTTATCCAGATCTCCTAATGTGTGGAAGTGGTAGGAATTCAACAGCATGTGGAGTTTGTCTGCAGCATCCAGCTAAAGGGCAAGATTCAAGGTTTCCAATGGTTTGAGCTGTTTCAAAAATTTGATTTAATCCGTTAAACTTCTGAAATGCAAAGAAGTTTTCCCCTTCCAAAACTGTTTCTTTTTAAGATACTTGTGCTGCAGTGCAGCACACACCGTTGATTACACAGCACCTTACCGAGGAAGTGATGAAATCAGCCTTGTTGCTTTTATTCATTTCACCTACAATGAGCTGAAGCAATTCCTTCCAGTCTCATGCCTTTTGGAAAGACAGAGCTGTTGGTATCCAGGTAACCAGTGCTGGCACCACAGAGCTGGCTGCAGATGTGTGCCCAGGGACACCTCCCCCGATGGGAAAGGGCCAAGGAAGGGGCAAACCCTCCTGAAATGATGTGATTGACACACCTGACCCTACAGAAGCCAATGCACTTTACTGCCACATTCCCCAGAGAAGCCTGGGGGTGGTGTCCAGGTACTGGGCTGCTTTGTGGACACAGAGCTGTGCAGCAAACCCACCACCACAGCAAAAAAACCCCAAAACAACAACAACAACAAGAAAACAACACCAACAAAAAAAAAACCTCAAAAAACCCCCAAACAAACAAACCCAAAAACACCACCAAAAAAACCCCCAAACAACCACCAAAACCAACCCCAGAACAAAGAGGAAAAGAAGCAGGAGAGCAGCAGCAAGGGGAAGAAATACACATGCATGGAACCAAGAGTTCAATGGTTTTCATTCCTTCATGCATATCTCCCGTCTTGTTTCTCTGCATGTCCAAGCGCTGGAGCATTGCCTCCCCATCTTTTGATAGCAGAAAGTCTGCCCCACAGTGATAACCACAAAACCTGTTATTTAAAGGGACTGCCAGCTGATCCTGGTTCCTGCCCCTCAATCAATGGGTCATTCTTCCCTTCCCCTCGGTGTTTGTCTCAGGTAATTCCCCATCAGACCTTCACTCAGTGTATTAAATTCTCTCTCTTGCTGAAGAATCACCACACATCTTTCCGTGCTTTCTGCCTCCACTAACAGTTTATATGAAGCAGAAATCCCCCATTCTCTTTACCCAAGGATTTCTTTAAAAAAAAACCAAAAGTGATATCTAAAAAAACCCCCATTAATATAATTTTTAACAACAATAAAAAGCAAACCAAAAAAAAAATCACACAACGCTCCCTTCCCATAGCCAGCTGTGAGTGGTTTGGGTTGGTTTTTTTTTTCCCAGAGCCCTTATAGTCAGTTATTTCTTAAGAAGGTGCTTTATCTGCTCTCCAAGGCAGCATTCAGGCTATCCCACACATCCTGGCTGTTGCTATGGAAATCATTCCTCCCTAAGCTGATGTGTGAACGCAGGGCTCACTGCGGAGCAGAGAGGGTAAAGGTGGGCATGAGTCAAACATTTGCTGTGCATTATTCCTCTGCAGCCTCACTGCTGCCAGGGGACAGGACAGGAACAATTAGCATCTGCACAGAGGGTGCCTGTAACGAGGAGCTGTAGAGAATGAGCTCTGCTGGATTGTCATAGGAGGATCTGGGATTACCTGAGGCCAAACACGATTTATCCATCCAGCTCATCTGCTCTGGGGGCCACAGGATACGGCTACAGGAGGCACAAACCAACCCAGGATGCTTTTAAACATCTCAGGGGGAAGGTAAGTCACAACGTGCCATCGTGGCTGCCAGGCACGCAGCCCCTGCCCTGTCTGTGGTCCCTCAGAAAAACCAGTGACAAAATCAGGCTTTGGCAAAGGTTGCTGGTGGCTGCAGAGAAGCAGAGACTGAAGAGTGCTGGAGAGCCCTCTGACTCTGGGGAAGCAGCAAGACCAAAAGGGAAAAACACCTCCAACAATCAAAGTTCTTCACGTGTGCTGTGTTCGGCAACTTGACTGAAGATGGTTTTCGAGTTCCTGCCTAGCCATGAATAAGGATTAAGGCGGATACTGGAGTGCTCCCAGTCAAAACACAGCCTGATGCCAGCAGGCACTTCTCAGAAACAGCTGCTGGCCTCTCCCAAAGTGACAGAACAGAGGAACCTGCTGTCCCCAGGGCTCAGCCCCTGCCCATGTGTGCAGATGGAGCCCTTAGAGCACAGGGCACACGGGCACAGCTGCAGAGCTCCTCTGTGCCCCGCTCCAGACAAACACCAGCGTTCCCTGCACATGGCAGCCTGGGAACAGTGCAAGACAAGCATCCCACACCCTTTTCTTTCCCCCTCCCTGGAATACTTGGCAGTAATTCTCATAGATATATTCCAAGCAGTAGGAGGTCTGGGGGCAGCCCCCATGCCTCAGTGGTTTCTTAGTTCATCTCTTCTGCAGCCTGAGGGGAAGAACTGGGATCAAAGATGGAACAAGGAGTGGGATGAACTCAGATTTACAGCAGGTTTTTAAGAGGTGGAGGGGGTAGGGGTTTTGGCAAATGTTAGATTGGCCAGCTGAATATTCAAGGTTTTTTTCTTTTAAATTTCTTTCAGCCTTTCTTTTAAAAGGCTGTAGCTGACAAAGGCAGATCCATCAAAGAAAGCAAACATGGGATTTTTTTTCCTTCATCCCCCTCAAGAAATGTCTCCTGCAGAAGAGCAACAAGTAGTCCATCACACCAACTTCAGGTTTCTGTTCATGTCTTACCTCCCTTCTCTCTACTCTGCAGGAAACAGGTGCTATGCCCAATGTCTCCTCTGAGTTATCTTCTGTCCTAAACATCAGGGAACTCTTGGAAGCCAAGCAAACAGCTTCAGTTACAGAAGCACAGAAGTTGGTGAAGTTTCACACCACTTTTTTTTTTTTTTTTTTGTCACCCAAGGGAAAGGCAGCTGGTTGAAGAACAGATTCCAAATACCCAAACAGAAGTCTAAACCTCTCAGATCACAAAGGCAATAAACCCAAAGCACAACTCCTGCGAGGCACGTTATAAATGACAATTAAACACAGTAAACAGACCGCAGCATATCAGTGTAAACAAAGCAAGCATATCTCCCTCAACAGCAGCCCAAAATAAAGGCAGCACTTACCTCATTTCAGGGCTAAAAAGGAGGCTGCTGTCACCTAAAGCTGCTCCACTCCTGCTTGCCTTCCAAGTGGGGATGGGATGGTCTCCTCTCCTCTCCTCTCTTCTGAGCTACCTGCCAGAAGGTCAGCTGGTCCTTAGTGGAAACACCTGGTTCAGCACAGCTTGCCAGCAGAGCACAGGTGTGCCTGGGATTTAAAAGAACACAGTTAATGGCTTTATAAAGATTGTTGTCGTTTTAACTATCTGTGAGCTGTAATGGGCATATTTCTGAAAAAATGAAAAACAGCTCACTTGATAAATGCCTCCTAATATTCTAATAAACTCATTTATTGAAAATACAATGGTAAGAGGATATTTATTGTACGAATGTGAATAAATTATGTTAAATCATGCTGTCACAGAGATGTATCTTGTGATTTATAAGTTCCTACCGTATGTAAATGAATGGCCCACAGTTCTGCAGCCTGTGGATAGCTCTCTGTTGTGTTGTGAACACAAATACTATGCCTCAAAAGCTTCCAATTACGTAGGTGGGATTTGGAGAATACAAATGACATAAAAAAACTAGAGGGATTTATTTCAGGAACAGCTCAATACGATAGAATACAGTATCAAGATTAGAGGTTATGAATTAGAGATTCACTTTCACTGTCTTTTTACAAAGGATGTAAAAGAAACACTGAAGGAATTGTAGAGATGCAGGAAACAGCAAAATATGCACGTGCATTTAATACCATCACCATTTCTCTTATTTTTAGTATAATGGCATTCATGGTGCATCATACTGCGACTGTGATTTTAAGAAATGGGATCTTGAAAGATGTTTTGTTATTATCTGTTTATGACACTCCCAGGTGCAGACACAATGTCACCCTTAGAGGGACTGGGAAGAATTCATCTCATGTACATGAAAGCTAAAACCTGTATATTTAAATTCTGAACGAGTTTCTGAATTTGCTAATCATTAGGGTTATTTCTCCCTTCTCAGCTGCATCATTTCATGTACCCTGTTTATTTCTTGGCAGCTCAGAGCATGAATTTGAGCTAAGATGCTCCTTAAAATATTTGATGCTCTTCTGTAACAGATGTAAGTGAATTTAGAAATCCAGATCCATGAAGTGATAGATTGCACCCAATAGTTTTCTAAGATCGTTTTCTTGAACAAAACCCAAAACTCAGAGACAAGATTCTTGCAAATGTTAAAAAACGTAATGTTTTCAGGGATTGCTTCATTATAAAGTGAAAATTAAATTAGTACATGTCAAGAGGGAGGATGCACAACAGAGAAAGGGGAAGAGGCATTACTGACTCAAAGTTCTGCTAGCTTTTGGTTTTCCTGTGGGACAGACACTATTCTTCTGCTTTGCATGAGAAAAAGTTCTCTTAGCTATGGCAAGACTACTCAAAAAAGGACTTTTACCCCTCATCTCTGTAAGAATTCCACCTTAATTTATGTGTGTGATGACAAAAGTAGACACAAAACACACATCAGTGCCAAATCCTAAAATTGAACTGCAGGGGAGGAGAAGGGTTTGTCAGCAGGGTCCTGCACATCACCCTCTGTATGAGGCAAACCCTGAGATCCCCAAAGCTCTGATTAATTCCTGCAGGAGAGAAGAGACTCAGGGAGCCAAGGGCATTTCAGGGTGAGGCCATGCACCTACATGATGGCAAATACTGCAGTGCCCCTTTGAACTGGTTCTGTACACATAGAGATGGTGTCACAAATCTCATCCTCAACACCTCACCAGGCCAAAATCTGTGCTCCCTTGGCTGGACATTCTGCAACTTGGCTTCACTTGACCAGCAACACACCCTGAGGGTCAGATATAGGGGGGATATTTTCATCTGACTAGACTGTTAGTGAAACCAAATACCATCCATCTTTCCTTGCCACTCCCCTTTGTTGCTGGGTTTATTTTGTGAGAACAGTTGTCCTCTAAACAAGAAAGAACTCATGTGGGTTGTTTTTGTCATTTCAAAAATAATTCCAGAACCTGTTAAAGGATGATAGCATCTAATGCAATGTGTCCTGTCCTTCCACAGGAAAGGCACTGAGCTCTGTGGGTTTTTTTCTCTTACAAAGCAAAGAGAGTAAGTGTTGTTTCCTTCTCCTCTGTCTGTGACTTTGGCCCTGAGTTCAAATCTCTATCTGTCAAATCTAGATTTAGAGCTGGAAAAAAGACAGATGATCGCACATGATTATCAGATGCACCAATTCCACTGGTTCAGGATGGCAGTATGCAACTTACCACTTCAAGAGGAAACCTCTGGTTATCTGGCTGTTGAACACAGACAAGCTGTTGTGCACACAACAGAATTGTTCCAGGTATTTTCCCTAAGTCCAGCATATCCAGGATGTGTCTGAACAGGACATATAATCAGCTGTGTCAGGAGCAAAGTGCCCTGAAGGCACAGGAGCCCACACTGAGCTGGTGCAGTGCGTGTCCTTAGCAGCTCTGATGTTTGGGGTGCATTGTACTTTGGTCACTGCATCCCTACACATCACAGTAGTCTCTCTGTGTTTTCCATCTCCTCAGGCTCTTTGTGGCACCTCATTGTATCTTAACAAATAGAAGATTTTCGTAAGATGGCTAGATTCTGGGAGACGGAAAATTGACTGATTCATGGAAATTCTGTTTCAGGTTAGTTCTGCAGTGTAAAGGCATGTTCTTCCCAGAAGACTGACTCTGGATTAGTTGAAGCTCAGCTGGTTGGAGCATGGTGCTAATAATGCCAAAGTCATGGTTCAGTCCCTGTATGGGCCATTCAGGTGAGAGCTGGACTCAGTGATTCATTCTTGTGGGTCCCTTCGAACTCAGAATATTCAGAGATTCTGTGATTCCGAAGAAAGGTGTTTCAGAGCAATCCAGCAGAAACTTCACGTTGGTTGGCAGCAGTTCATCCACCTCCATTAACCAACAGAATAACCCTCTTTGTGTTTCCTCCTGGTGATACCCAGCACAGAAGGCACATTCCCTTTGGAAGCACCAACCTGCAGGCACTTTGGAACGGGACACGCACGTCCCTCGTCCTGCTGTAACCTGGAATGGAACCTGATTCCAATGTGATTCATAGACTGGGCTGCTACAGTTACACTTTCCCTCCTGCAGTGAGACACAGTGGCAGCTACTCAGTTCTGGTATATCTACAATGTCAGAAAACAGTAACTCGATACAAAGAAAGCATCAGCTGGGTCTGAACTCACTGCTCAGTGACAGCAGCTCCTGGTCTAGGAGTACGGCTCCAGAGGATGTTGGGATGACACATCCCAGCCACAGTGGAGAATACACAATTGTCCCCATATGACATGAAAGGTGACACCATCCACAGCACGCAATTTTAGCCATTGGACATTTGTTATGAATATATAGCAGCTGCAGCTGGGAATAATTTTTAGCGTGAAGGTCTTGCGTTCCCTGTGCAGACACAGTAGAAGGGGGAGTCAACAGCTGCTGAGGTTTAGTCCTCAGCTAAAACCCTGCCAGCTTCTGACCCTACACATCTCCCCTGGACTTGGAGGCTGCACGAACCTGCAGCTCCAGAGGCTGTGGAGGTGGTGTTGCCCTTGCTCTGATCAAGAAGTGTGTTTGCAGCTCCGTGTTCAGCTCCTCACAGGAGCTGGGTTTGTCCACTTCTCACTGATGCTTCTGACAGTTCCTTGGCTCCTCTTTCTCATGACTATTATGACTAATAAATACATGCTGTCATTTCTTAAGAGATACTATTAGGAGCCATTCCCTTTCATCCCTTTGCTTGAGCCATCCTAATGAGGGAGGAAGTCTGCTAAGATCAAAGAGAACTCTGCACGAGTTCAGCCCAGCAGAAATCTCACAGACAACCGTCCTTGCAAGATGGGAGGAGATGATTGTGGAAACTAATCCATGCTTAGAGCAAGAAGAACTTTGTCAAACTTCAGAGAAGTTTTGTTTTCTCTCCTGTGAGCAGGACTGGTGTTACTAACTTGTCAGCTGGGATGTCTTGTGGTGGAGTTTTTGTTTTGCTGTGTGCTGGTCAAAGAGAGGTTGAAATTGTTGGTTTTCATCTAAAGAGACCTGAGGCAACCAGAGTCAAGTCCAGTATAACTGTGGCACAACCTTCTGGGAAGATGCTGAAGGTATTCAGCACCTATTTTGTGGTTACTGGGTTTTCAAAAGGCAGACTAACCTTTTGGGATTTCTGTTTTTAACTGATGGTGCTCTTACATCACAATGGAATAGGTCAGAGGCTTCTTCTGGAAGCTTCATCTTTGTTTTGGACATATTAGCTTCAGCCAACTGGGTTTTAGCTCCTTGAAGGTAAGAACTGATTATTGGGGAAATTTCAAACCCATTTATGACATCTCAGGAGACTATGGATTTCAGGCAATAGACTTCAACTCATACAAGTTATGAACTGAAACCTATACTACCTGGAAAGAGAAATAGATATCATATTCCAAAATGCACAGGGAAAATTTACCATTTCATCCCCAAACCTTTGAATTATTTGCTTGAATGAAATGTTGGAAACATGAAAATTTAAAATATTCATCTGTTTTGTATTTTTCAGCTTATATTTTAGAAACAGTCTACAGGCACCACATGGACTGACTCCACCCATCTGTAACCTCATAATAAAAATGGAGATACACTCAGACCAAGAGCCTGCAAGTTTCACGATTCTGTTTCTGAGGTGGTATCTAATCCCCTCGTGATTTCTGATGGCTACAGCCCACTCTGCTTGGTTTTATTTTCAGTAAGAAATGGGTACTGCAGCCTCAGAGAGTATTAGATACCATTTTGAGAAGTGTACAGTTCAGTGGAGGACTCCTGTGCCGAGTCAGTGATTTTGGGACAGTCCATCAGTGCAAGATGCCTCATGTGTGTGTGAGGAAGAGCAGGACTTGGCTGAGTGTACAGAACATCTGTGGGATTGCTTCAAACTACTAAAGCCACTTACCTTGGCATTTACAAGTGACAGAGGCAACACTTTACAGTTTCAAAACTTTTCATTTGAGTTCTTCTTTACATAAAAATGTCATAGGGATGCCAATGAAACTCTACCACTCGGTGCTAGAGTGCTGCTATATCCAGGAAAGCTGCTACATGTCCCTGCCATTATTCCTAGACAGTAACAAACAAGAAAAGGTTTGTGGGTTTTTTCCCCCATTCTAAAGGCTCCATTAATATAGATAACTGAGATCTTCCTGAGTGGCAAACAATACTATTAATTAATGATTGTGTGAAACAAAATACAAAGAAAACAAACACTTCAAAGGAATATTCATTTGTGTGTGAGTGTCTCTAATCCCAATGGAGACAAATGGAAGATGCACATATAAACAAAAGGGAGAATATGTTCACCATGATGGACAGAAAAAGGCCAGCCTGGAAGAAAGTGGAATGCATAGAGGGATTTTAAGAAGGATTAGAGATGCTGGTGGCAACAGCACTCAGTAAATTATAGTTAGATCAAAGAAAAATAGAATGCTTTGATAAGAGATTAAAAAGTGCCCTTCTCAAATGTGCAGCTGTAATTAAAAGCAAATAAAATTACATTTTAACCCCATATTCAAGGGTTTTTTTCCCCTAGTTTTATTTATAAATTACTTCTGGCACCCAGGGAAAAAGACAGCTTTCTCACCGTCTTCATTCTGTTACAACCAGCCACCAAATAAACACGAGATCAATGTTTTCATACACGTATCAAAAGTTCTGGTGGGGGCCATGGGCTTTGGGTGCTGGTGGTATCAATTTTAGAAAAACTAGGTGAAATACTGCAGCAAAAAGATAAAGAGATAACCCAGACAGCAAGGCTGCTGAGTATTTACCAACTTGTAATAAAGAGAAAAGCAAAATTGGATTTGCTTTCGTCTATTGTCTAGAATAATTTCTTGCCCAAGAACATAATGAGCATGTGCACCATTGCTTATACAGCTTAGTAAAAAAAAAAAGTTGTTCTTTGAAACAGCAATAGAAAATTAAGAGTAAAGTCATAAGTTATTACAAATGTGAATATGCTTGCATCATGTTATACTAAGTGTAAAAGTTGCCCTTTTTTTCTTTTTTTTTTTTTTTTTTGTTAGCTTACAGGTAGCATGGGCAGATGCATCATGACTGTTTCCCTTCAGGAGCAGAGAAGCAGACACCCCAGCATGCATTCCTCAGTGACTGGGACCGCAGAACCGTTTGCAGCTGCTTGATTCAAGGCAATTCAGTTCAAATCTGAGCATTTTAATGCTGCAGTTGTCTAGAAATTCTGTCCTTGGAAAAATCACCTTCACATGACTATTCCTCTTTTCCAAAAATTGTTCAGACAGTAAATTCAAATTGGGCACCATGGTCTTATGTTTTTCATCTAAAGGTTAAAATTTACTGTTTCCCACACTAGTTTCTGGTTGTCCAAATTCACAAATTGAAAGTCCTCTACACTTGCAGAGTGCTTTTAGTAGTAGCCTTGACTTTCTCCATTATCTGCTGCTGAGGGATCTAATGTTTTACTTGAGATTAATTTGTTTGGTTCATCAGGCTGGAGATCTGCTTCCCAGCACTGTTACTGTGAATGATGCTGCAGTGCCTTGAGAGCTCATTGCACTGAGCACTTACTGCTGATGAGAAGATGCATTTGTCCTCTCATCAACAATCTATAGTTGATATAGGATGGGTGCTCCTCCTGCCTTAAAAATCCTTAGTGCAAAGAGCACAATTCCCAGGCTCATCAGCACTGAGCTGTACAAGTTTCCAGGAATTCTCAGTCATGAAACTGAGGGAAGCATGGATGCACACTGCTGAGATGAATTTCTTCAAGTTTTCCTAAAGTGGCATTACAGAATCTGTGTCTGGAGTCCCTGTGTTTGTGATTCTGGGATAGAGGCTGCACAGGGCAGTAACCCCCAAAAATCAAATGACCATTGCTGGACATAGGATACAGATGTAGTGATTTCAAAACACATTAAACAAAGCGCATTATTTTGGCTCTTTTTGGAACACAGTTTTTCTCTTGCTCCTGATTTGTCGATTGACTGGCTTTTGATCAAAGCAACATCTCTTCTATCTCCCCTCTGTGCAAGCCTTTAGGGATTTCTGACAGGAGGTAACAAATGTCATGTACATCTCAAGTAATTTTTTTTTCCCCCAAAAAGACATGAAAAATTTTCTGCCAAAACCTAGAACGGCAGAGAGACTGCATGAAGAAAACAAAATAACCAGCCAAACCGTGATATGTCTCACAAGCTGCAGCTCCTTGGCAAAGCCCCTGGTGATTTCTCATTTCCTTCAGACTATTTCTCTGACTCACGCTGCTTAGAGGGAAGGCAATGCCTTTTCCCTTCCTCATCATACCCCACTGGATGAAAACATCAGGTTACTCAACAGAATTTACTGGCCACTCACTTGAAATAAAGACAACCCAGTGTTCTGAATCCAAGTGTCAGGGAAGGCACTGGCCTCTGCATTGCCATTCAGGCAGGAACCTCTGGGAATGTATTCACTCCTGTGGGCACTCAGCCACAACCCTTGGCCATCTGAAAAACTGGGCACTGATAATGACAGTGCCCTTCAGTATCCCAGTTTCTTAATTTTTTTTTTCCTTGTATCCATGAGAAAAAGTAAACCATGTCTTTGTTTTTACGCTTCTTCACCACGAAATTTAGTGTTTCATTTGGATTAATACTGTCCTGCATCTTCTCTACCGATTCCCTAGGGGAGGAAAAAGAAGGATCTGCTGCTCTTTGTATGATTTCAGAGTGAGAACAGCCTGTGCCTGCACTGTCTTTGCCACACAGGCGGTCGGGAAAAACATGAAAAAAGAAGTAGAGCTCATAGCAAATTTCTCACAGGGTATGTGAATTAGGTATGGGCAGAGCTTCAGGAGACCTGCCTGGTCCTGGTCACAGCCTTGTCACCTCTCTAGCTCCTTTGGATGACAAAAGATTTTTTGGGGAAAAGGCCTAACCCTTATCCTCCCCTGGGTATGATCTCCTTATCCAGCTGGCTGTGGTGTGAAGATGGCTTTGCTGAGACAAAATAGCTATGGGGTAGATTTTTAGTATTTTCCTTCGTGAAATAGCAACTTCCTAAAAACAATGTGTGCAGATTGCGGTTTGGAGACCCAGAGAAACCAACTTAGATGATTCCCTCCTCTTTCCTCCCTTTGCATGCACTCCTTACCCTTTCTGAACCTGAAATGAAACAGAATACAGAAATCCCATGCCAGTTGCACAACAGACTCCTGTAAAACATCTGAGATACAGAAGGACACAAGATTTTCCTCCAAATCCATCACAGACATGAATTTGTCTCTGATTGTGAAACTTTAGAGGAAAAAGTGCATTTGGGTTTTTTTGCTTGTCTATCTTTTTTTTTTTTTTTTGTGTGTGTGTGTTTTACTTACTCTCTTCTCTAAAATTAAACCCAAACTTCAATTTTAGTATATGCTACGTACATATAATAAACTGACAAAAAAAGAGAAAAAATATTTTCTTATCCTACTTGTATCCTCCAGTCCCAAGAGGATGACCATCACATGACGTAATGTAATTCCAAATTTGCATCAATGCTTTTCCACCCTCACTAGTATTATCAGAATCAAAGGAGATATTTGTTAAACATAGCTTGGACCAAAATCCAATGATATCTTACTGCCAATGAAACCTCGTGGAAGGGGAGAAATAGCTTTTCAGCAAATCTAATGTGAAGCAGATTTACGCATTTACATTTTAATTGCAAAATGTTAAAAGCAAAACCAAAACCCCAAACAATCAACCCTCTCTCCCCCAAATAAAAACATAAAAGGGTTATTTTTTTCCAGGTAATGGTGATTTTGAAATTCTCCTCAAGCTGTTTCTGACATTAGAGTGGATATGGTTCCAATAAATGAGAAAGAGAGAGGCTGCCTGAGCACGTGTCTCATAGCAGAGTTGTGACACTGTTTCTCTAAGAGATTACAAAAATCAACCTCTTATGAAAACATTCTCACATTTTAAAGCAAAATCCAATTCTTTATCACCTCGATTTCCTGAGGTCCCTTGTATTCACAAGAAGCAGGAATCTCCCCCAAGTAGAGCATCCCCTTGGGCTGCATCCAAAGATATCACAGACCTGCTGAGGTGCCAGTAAAGCAGAGAAGCTCCTTTTCATTTTTTTTCTTAGCTCCTCAAGCTTAAAATGATGAAAGAGGCTTGCTGACCTGACTCAGTTCTGGGAAAACAGGGGGAAGAGTTAACCAAAGCTTTATCAAGACAGAATCAGACAAGTTACATGAAACGGATGCCAATCTGTGGGGCTGGATGCAAAGCAAACCTTTTCTAAATATCTTTTGGCAGAATGAAAGGTCTGCTTGAGAGTAGCATTCATTTTAATGCAGTTTACTCGGGTCTTGCCAAAGGCATTTCATTTCATGGCGTATGTTGGTATGATTAAAAAGCACGCATTGTATGGAATTAAAAGGATGCACTTTGGAAGAACCAAAGGCTGGCTCACTGACAGATTGCAAAGTGGTGAGAGGAACGAGTGGAACTATTTCCAGCAGATTCCCACAAGGATCAGTTCCTGGTTTAGTGTTTTCATCACGTGCCCAAACAATGATGTGAAATCAGTCCCAAGACAGTTTGGGGGCTGGAGCACTCATGGCTGGGAGAGCTGGACTTGTTCAGCCTGGAGAAGACAAGGTTTCAGGGAAGGTAAAAACAACCTAGGAAGAGCTTACAAAGAAAGCAGGGACAGGCTCTTTACAGAGGTTTGTGGGAAGAGACTGAGACACTGTGATCAGAAACTGAAAGTGCAGAAGTTTCAATTATATATAAGGAAAAAGAAATTGCTATGAGAACAATCAGAGAGTGGATCAGGATGGCCAGGAATGTTCTGAAATCTCTTTCCTTGGAGGTTTTTAAGACCTGATTGGATGAAGCCTGGAACAACCTTACCTGAATTCAATTGGGCCTTGTTTTAAGCAGAAACTTGGACTGGATGGCTTCCCAAAATCTTCCCTTGGGAGGAATGTAATTTGGTTGACTCTGCCTGCAGAGGGATTTGGGAATCCTGTTGGATAACTACTTCAACGTGTGCTCTGGTGTAAGGCTGCAGGGAAAATTAATTGCTGGATGTTATTTGGTCCCTGCTGTCAAGAGCCCCCCACAAAACCCAACACCTTTGCAGAGTGGAATTCCTCAGACAGGAGCAGCCAGCTGCAGGTGACCATCACTGCCTCAGGTACAGCCTGTGGAGTCTCGCACTGCTGCCCAGTGGAGCTCTCCAGTGCCTCCTGAGCTGCTGCTTTTGCTGTGTAAGTGGAGTGAAGGACAGCTAGGACCTGGATTTTGTCCTGTTCATGCTATGCAGCATTTCAGAGAGATGTTTCTATCACCCTCACAGTGAAAAAAGGCATTCAGTACTGGGATGAGGGGGAGTACATAGGAGCTTTTACTCAAAGCCTTACCAAGACTCAGTGACTGGAGGCTTTAAGTTAGACAATGTGAAATTCTAAATAAAAATAAAGTTTAAAGTGGCCACAGCTTCTCCAGAGCGAAGATGAATTCTCCCTTGTTGCTATTCAAAAGTACTGGCCACGCTTCACTGCAGAGCAAGTGGCCAGTGCTGGATCGTGGCTCGGGGGGCCAGGATTTGCAGGCAGGCACTCACTGTTCTCCACTTCAAGCACTTTTCCTTTCCTGCCCGACTTGGAGTTGTTCTGGAGTATTTCTGAACAGTAGAAACCTTTAAGACAACTCCACACCTTCACAGAAAAGCCTTTTGGCAGCAGCTGAGGGAATAATGTACATAATATATACATATAATAATGTACAAAATATAATGTACATCATCTACTGCACACAAATGCAGTCCAACGTTACATGAACAGCATCAGCACAGGAGTGCTGGAGCAGCAGGACCCCGGTCTATATTGCTAACTAGAAAGGCAAGAAGCCAAGAGACAAACCCATCTGAGCACAGATAATAACTTACCTCCTGATGTGTTTTGCTGCACTGGTTTGTTAGCTGAGGTCCATTAAGATGAATTATCTAGATTCATGTGTTGTAGAAATGCCATTGTGATAAAGCTCCCAGGCTCAGATACATTCAAACACATTATTTTTACATAGAGATCACAGCTGTATTTTTTTCTCTTATGTGAAATCCCCAACCTCTATGTAATTTGAAGAGGCTTTTTTAAAAACTTCTCTGAAGTGATGCAACTATTGACTCCTTGCTGGTTTGAGTTTTGACACTAGAGAACAGTGTTGGCCAGAGCAGCAACTGCTAGGCTATAAATTCTTTGTTTATTCAATAACAATCTGAAAAATGGGAAAACGAATCTCATCTTTTAATTCAATAATTTCTTACATTCTAATTGTGCCCCTGACTAGCTTAACATTCCTAGGTAAAAAGGTTTTGTGGGATTTTTTTCCTCTGAGAAGACAATGTACTTCCTTTTAGCAGTTTTCGACACAAAAATACACATTGGTAAGTAGCCACTAATCAGAGGATGTAGCAATTCCCTGACCACTTTAGAAAAAGCAGACAGATGTATATATTGCTATGTTGAAAAACTTAGAATGTGAGTGGTATAATTATCATATCACAGTTAACTCATTCTTGACAAAAGAATTGAAGAGTATATATTAGACCAAAAAAAAAAAAAAAAAGTGTTTCTTGTCTTTTATGGAAAACCAAGAGCTAAAAAGGAAGAGGAGGAAAAAATGCATTTCTTGCAATATGCAATTATAAACTGCTCTGTTGCATGTGGATATGTGGGGTGTGCTGGGTGCACACACACACTGCAGAATAAACGTTACACACTAACACAGCCAGGAGGAGCAGCCTGTAAGTTATTGCTTCTTCTGTGTGCCTTGGTTACAAAATTATCTCTGCACACATATGGGACAGTCTGCTGGCTCAATAACCTCTTGGGTGCATAAACACTCCTCAGCAACTGATTATTTAATACCTTTACTTACTTAGCAGCAGGAAAAGGACACAGTGGCATCCATGGGCAGCATCCAAGGGTGCACGGACAGAGCCAAGGGCAGAGAGCTGGAAAATGTGAGATAGACAAGGTGAGCAGTGACACCACTTAAAACACGGCAGTCACACACTTGGGAGGTGGCAATATCACTTTTATCACACATGATGCTTTCACTCTACCATTAATCACTTAGAAAAATTAATTACAAACATTCTTTACTCCAGTCAGACAGTTCCATTTTGGTAGCAGGGAACAGGGTGTGCCACAGTTTTCACCCTGTCATGCTGAGCCTACTGTCCTTTCGTGTTTTCTCTGTGCAGGATTTTTGTGACAATATCCAGTTGCCTCACACCTTGCAGATGATTGCTCTGCCCTTATCCTTCAGTGGAGTGGCAGGAGTTTTTCAGATTCCTGTTACACATCGCCCACTGACCGTCTGCTATTACCACCTTAACGAGAAATCACTTGATGAAAGGCAATCGAGTGCTTACCACCCAGGACAAGGTTACAAGCTCATTATACTACTTCCCCCTCCAATATTAAGCACTAGTGATAAGCCAAGGGTCTTAGCTGATACAAACTGGTGCATTTCTGCTATTTCAACAGTGTTGCCTTTGTTTACATGACATTCAGCTTAAAAGCATTTACTGTTAGGTTAATTTAGATCCCAGCCTTTGGTTAAAGTGGGTTTCTGGGTGCCACTCTTTTAAACTAAAAACTTGGGATAATCAAAGATTATTCTATTCCTTATTATTCTTTTAGTCATCGTGGATGAGATGCTTTAAAGATGAATAAACTGTGGTGTTTCAGTACTGGTGAGAACTTGAATTTGTTTCCCCTCAGAGCACTGAGGTTTCCTGTAAAGCTACTCTGGCTCTGGCTTTATGGACCATTTGCAGAGGAAGATCTATCCACTTAAAGCTTCCACATCAGGTTTTGCTGAGTCAAGCTGTTAATAAAAAAAGAAAAAAAAAAAAAAAAAAGGAAAAGGAAAAGTAAACTTCAAAAAAACGAGTCCAGAGGAAGTTCACAGTTCCTTAAACAGTTTTTGTTCTAAAAGCAAACTTCTATATTTCTCTTTCTGTGTCAGGTCTCTGCTGTCATCTGTTTCCACTAAACTAGAAGCATTCTATGCAGCCATCCTGTTAGGGTTGTGGATATCAAGGCAATCTCCTGGATAAAAGTCAGAGAACTGAACAGATTGAGGTAAGCTGCTAGAACACAAGAAAAAGCCAGAGCTGCCTCTTGTCACAGAGACATTTAGCAGGAGTACAAAACTGAAGTGAAAAAAAGCCTGGCAGTGTGATTAAGAACATACCACTAGAGGGGGAATGATAGCCTTGCTGTACTTAAGTTTGGAAAAAAATGTTCTGAAGGGTTGTGTTGCTAGCACATACTCTATTTTAGTTCTGGGACTCATCCTGTAATGTCATATATATTCTGAGTGGTAAAGAAACCACCTGATGTCCAGCTTCATTTCAGGGAAAGGGAGGGCATAGGTATGATGGGCACTGGAAGACAAGTTTGGATGTACTCAGATTACTGGGGGATAGTTCAGAGGAGAGACACCTTGAAAGGTCAATGTCAGGAATGCAGCATGCTAATGATGCTAATGATATAAACAACACCCGAGATAGGTCTCCATTTGCTGAAGCACTTATGTACATGTTGTACTGGAAGCACCTGAGCTGCTGTATTCATTTCAGCCAGGTGACCCTCATACCTCACCAGACAGGAGCTCCAGGCATTGCCCTGTCACTGAACTGATGTTTCCTGGCATTTATCCACACTCTTGGAATGCAAAGATTAGTGCATCTTCCTCTAATAAAACTGCCTTCTGCTGGTGATCGTTCTCCTGATTCCAGACAACTCTGATTCATACCATAAGAAAAGCCTTCCCAAAGGATTCAATAGCTCTTTTTTCCCAAAACACACACATCATCTGCAGATATTTGTGTGTATCTCATCTCAGCCTAAAAAATAAACAATTCACTTCTGGGCTCTTATTCTCTCATATCCAGAAGGAAAATACTGCCTGAGAAAACAGTATTAAGTTCTCCCCCCTCCCCCCCTTTTTTTTCCTTTTGCATAATAAGACATAATTTATTATTTGGATTATAATCATTGACAAGGGGCCAGAATAATGCAAATCTTACTGTTTTGATATCTTACACTGATGGTAACTTATCATGTCATAGGCCCTTTTAGCACCAGAGACATCATTCTGGTATAGTAATCCCTTCAGAGATTTCCTTCCAACAAATATAGAAGACTGTCATCATGATGAGAAAAAGCCTTTCCCCTAAAAGTGTTTATCATCCAAGAATAAATAGCAATGAAAATAATGAGAGACTTTAGAGGTAATAATCCATTTATCAGGAAGATATTGCTATAAGAATTGTACAGAAGCCACTTACCCTTTCCAGTGACTTACAGTCATCTGAATGTCAATTTAAAAAAAGGGAAAGAAGGAGAAGATGAAGTTATAACGCTGTATCAACAGACAGCTGTCCTAGTGGGCACTGGGAGCACGGAATGACTCGCATTGCCGAGCAGTGCAGTCATTGCCAGAGGAATGATGAGCTCACATTTCATCCTGATTCCCATGGTGGTGTGGTCAGACTGAGGGGCTCTCAGCCCTCCTCGCCCAGCTGACGCCCCTCCAGTGCCTGGACACCAGATCTGGCTCGTTAACGCGTCTGGAATGAGCGTGAGCCACCTCTCAGCTGGCAGGCACAACGGGCATACTTGGATTCCCAGCTTGGAAGATTATCTCATTCAAGCACGGTTCTCCCAAAGATATATAAGTGCAGGGAGTGTGGTGGTCCCTGCAGAGCTGGCCTGAGCCCTGGGAGGTTTCAGCCCTACAGGAGCACAGCCGTCGATCACCAGCAAACATGACGATGATGATGAAAGTAGAAGAGCTGGTAGGTGCAACCTTCTCTCATTTACTCACAATTAATTATTTTCTAGACTGTCATTAGACCAGGCAGGGAAAGACAAGCTTTGTGGATCACTGATTTAGCAGGTTATCAGCACTGCTGTTCTCTAGGTGCAAACCCTTATATAAGTATATTATTATATTTTCATTGTACGTTTTCCTTGGGAAAGGGTCTCACCACAGAAACACCTACACAGCTGTTTGGGTTTGGCATCACAGCACAGTTCACCAGGAAAAGATCAACGAAAATTCAGCTATGTATTTGACTTTGTCCTTGATTTTAATTTACATATATATTTTTAGAAGCCAGTAATCTTATGATCACATGAAGTAATTCCAATCTAATTGGGGACTGGGACAACATATTAATGCAGGGAAACGACAGTATTTTATAATACTAAATTAGCAGCTTAATAATAGTATTGTTTTTTAATAATGAACTAACAGTCCCTACAGCCACTGACTTCTGTTCATGATGTAAAAGAGTCTTTGAAAAATTAGGTCTGGACCACAAGTAATGGGACATTCCACTGCAGTATTCAGACTGATCTGGTCAAGAAACTGGGAGAACAGGAATGATTCAGGAAAACACTGCTGCTGCCATTCTGCTATAAAAGGGGCTTTGCTACCGACAGCAATGGATAAAAACAGCCTTGAAATCAGTCAGCAAGACAATTTAACTGGAGATTAAATTAGATTAATTAAATTTAACCCAGGCACAGGCAGAATGGGCTGTCCTGGCTGTCACACACTCTGGGAGAGGGCAGGAAGGAGGTGCAATCAGCCCTAGGCAATCCCTGTTCTCGGTTGGTGGCTACTGCAGCCAAGAATCCACTGATGGTGTTATATCATGTTTGCATTTACAGGTGACTGGGAAGAAGGTGGATGATAAAGAGACTGGCAGCTTCCTCCCTGAGGACTTCAAAAATGGAGAGTATGAAGCTGCTGTGAGATTAGAGAAGCAGGAGGACCTGAAGACAATCCCTGAGCACTCATTGACCCGAGGTGATCTGGCTTATGAAAAGGAGAAGAAACTAGAAGCAGAGGTAGGCTCTTGGGTGTTCTGCTTGGATTTTTATTATCGTGTGTGCATTTCATGCAGCAGTCTTGGAAGTTCTGCCTCTCTCTAAGTTAGAAATACCTGCATGGTGAGCTAGAAAAACCCTGGTGAGACCACCATGAAAGGAGGTTGGTCTAAAGTCCACTGAAGACCATGGAGATCTGCTCACCTCTGTAGCCTGTGGGTGCTGGCAGTAACACCTTGAGGCAGAACCTAAAACAGCCCCAATAGTGTCTGAGTGAAACCCTGAGAGCTCCTGCTGCCCAGGGCTCACCTGCTGCTGGCTGGCAGTGAGGGGGGAGCAGTCAGAGCCTGTGAGACACCTTCAGCTTGCACACCTAATGACTGCTACCAGAAAGAACTAACCCACAAAAGATGTAAGAGTGCATTTCTGAAGCCAGAAGCCTTAATTAACATGAAAATGTTCTTTTTATGAAAAGACAGCATTAGACTTACTAGCACATTTGGGAAGAACAGTTAAAAATGAAACTCATACTGGTCTACAGAAAAGTACCAATTTCTATTCCTAGAGGATGACAATTCTCCCTAGATCCTTAAGAACTGATGTTTTTTTTCCACCCAATAACAGAGTAGCTGTAATATCTTTAATTTTTTTTTCTTTGTGAATAAGCAATCAACTGGCCTAAAAATTTAAAGTGATTTGGAAATGAAAAAGTTTAAGTAGCAGAGGAAATAAGATTTTGTTCTAAAAAAATGAAGAGTGAGAAAGTCAGTCTCAGAAACATTAGCATAAAAACTACTTCTTAAACTTCAACAGAGACATCATTACTGGCTGCAGAGGTTATTTTGAGTTCCTTCAAAGCAGGTTCCTAAGAACTTTGTGGGTTTCCAGTTACCCAGCGTCAGCATAATTATTTTCCATTAGGCCAATGATCTGCAGATCAAACCACAAATGCAGAGAACAATAAAAAGGAGAGGTGGAAAAAACTTGAATAAGAATTCAGTTGACAGAACTATGTACCATATGACAGGGTATCACCAGTGTATTCACCCTTAATCACATCATGGGACAGAATCTGTCCTCTGTATTCACCCTGAGTTAGCCCTTGTTTGTGAATCTCCCTTCTGAAGTCAAGGACATCCCGTGGGATCTCAGTTCAGGAAACACTTTCCCTTGGTGTCACACTGACTTCGTGCCCAGATGCCTTTTACAAGCAGGTTTGGAGAAGCCTTAAACATTTATTGAACAGCTCCATCAAGGACACTGAGGACATTCTTCATGGCTTCCCAAAATGTGCTAACGCTTTCTGACTGAAACGCTAAGATCATCCTAAACCTTGTTCTCCTCTTAAGGGTATGTTTTTAAGCAAAGACAATTAAGTTCTAATTTAGGGGCTGCATCATTAAAAAAATGTGATTAAAGAAAATCACTTTGTAGAAGTCAGTTGAAACTGCAGGAGCTTTGCAGCTCTCATAAGCTGCACATGAGATTTTTAAAATTGTTGTGCCAGAAGAGACTGTAGTGCTGCCTAAATTCATGTCACAACATATGGCTCAAGAAGAAGTTAGGAAGAGGTCTAATGGTATATGAAAAGCTATAGATGAGGTAGAATTTCTCACATAGTTAGCAGCTGATCGTAATGGTCAATTAGCCCTATCTAAAAATAAATAAGTAAATTAAAACAATTTATATCAAAGTTCATCCAGTCTTAATTGAATTCAGCTGAATAGTACCCCATTGCTGTCCTGCCACCCTGAAAGGGAGAGGTGGTCACACAGCTCAACTTGCTGCTTTGCCTGGTTTGTTTCAGCTGAAGAAGAAGAAATTAGAGGCCAGGTCAAAACTTGAAAACTTGGAGGATCTTGAAAAAATTATTGAGCTGAAGAAGAAGAAAAGATGCAAGAAGGTGAAAGTGCCTGTTTTAAAGAAACCTGAACCAGAAGTTATTGTAAGCTACTTCAAAGTACCTTATTCTGGAAAAGCATTAACGGGGGTTTGTGCCACACACATTTATGTTCTCTGTATTCTTCACTTCAGACAGGTCCTGTGGACATTCCCACATTCTTCAAAGCTGCACTGGAGAATAAGCTGCCAGTAATTGAAAAATACCTGTCAGACAAAGGGGATCCAAATGTCTGTGATAAGGTACAGTCTTCTTCCTAATGCAAAGCCTGCTACAGAAGACAGCAAAAATAACTTTTGCCGTGAGGTTTAATAGATTCCACCCCTATGAGAGGAAAAAAGGGGTGGGGGGAAAAGAAATAAATGCTGGAAGTTTTGTACATCAAATTTTCTAGTGGCCATTGAGACCCTTCAAAATCACATTACCTCAAAAGAGTCTTTATATTTAAAAGAAGGCTGTTGGTGCCCAGGAGAACCTGATTTTTCATAAAAGGTGATCTTCCAGTGCTATGGAAAAAGATAAGAATTTTTCTCTGCAGAACAACAGAAATAAGTAGCTGCCCTCATACTCCATAATGCATAAGCTGCACTTTCAAAAGACAGTGTAGCATGATGGACAGGGAGCTCAACAGGTGTCATTGCAAATCTGGAGGCCACATTTCAGATACTTCTCCCATCCTTTAAAATGCTGGGTAGGCAGCTCTCAGCTCTTGGGTTGCTATTAAAATTCAGCGGATTTCAGGTCTCAAAATGATAAGATTTGAAGCCCTCTTTGTGCCATATGCAATATCTAACTTTGCCCTGTTTCAATTGGCAGTACAAACGCACGGCGCTGCACAGGGCGTGCTCTGAAGGACACCTCGAGGTGGTGAAAAAGTTGGTGGAAGCTGGAGCCCGGCTCGAACAGAAAGACATGGTATGCACAGCCACTCACACCTCTTTCCAAAAGCTGCTCATTGGTTTATACGTGCCAGGAGAGCCATTGGTAGAAGTGCTTCTTATAGAGGAGCAGTGCTAAAAGACCTCACAGTGTCTTTGAAGTTTATCCTTAAAATAAGGTGATTGAGAAGAGGTTTCAGGAGGGAGTGTCTGCCTCCCCGTGCCAAAATAGCTGTTGGAAAACACAGGAAGAGCTGGCCAGCAGAGTGCCACAAAGAAGAAAGCCTGGGGCAGGGTAAGAGAGCTGAGGTCAGGCTCCCATCTCGCCTGGCAGGTGCTGAGACAGCAGCAGGGCTCCAGGGTCAGCACAAGCACACCAGCATCTCAAGGCTGTGCTCGGGAGAGCCCTCTGCTCCTCTGGAATGCTGGTCACAAGGGTTCCTGAGGATCAACAGCCCCTGCAGCTGTCTCTTTGCTTCTCTGCCCTTTTCCCTGTGCTGAACAGCTGGCACTGGCCAGCCTCGGTCCCCATCTCTTAACCCAGCAGTGCTCACAGAGAGTGACAAAGAGGAGGAATGACAGGCAGAGTGGGACAATCAAGGGACTCTGCAGCACAGCTTAGGGCAGAAATGCTAAATCTTGTACAGGAAAGGGGTTTTAATTCACTTTGTGGACTTGCATTACTTGGGTTCTTGTTTGTTTTTTAAAGAGAACTATTCTTTCCCTTGAGCTTCCCTTTCTATGCATTTTAGAACCCAAAAGGCATGGAATAAAAAATTTAAATAGCACATACCAGCCACATACCTGGCTAAAGGTAACTTCTAAGCTCAAAGAACAGACAAAACACATCCTCTCACAACAGCGATCTCTGTCTTTAGGAGTAATATGCAATGAATGTGAAGAATGAGAAATTTACAGTGCTACAGAAGTTGGGACAAAATAAGAAAAACTGTTACTAGAAACATTTTTTTTTGTTAGAAATAAATTTTTTTACTAGAAACTGTGATCACCGTGTGGTCACAGGGAAGTGCTCTAGGTTAAATCACATAAAATTAATTTGGATTAATTTAGAAAATTAATAGTGTTTTTAAATATAATCTTGCATTAAAATATTTTTAAATTTCTTTTTCTTGTTAAAGCTTCATTCTACAGCTCTGCACTGGGCATGCCGGGGTGGGAACCTGGATGTTCTGAAATTCTTACTGGACAAAGGGATAAACATAAACGCAAGAGACAAGGTACGTGCTTCTGGAACCCTGCAGCTTTTTTAATTGGAGAGAAAAGCTGACCCTTACCGGCAGCAGGTAATTCCTGGCAGCTGTTTTTGAAGCAGCTTTGCCCTGTTCCACGGCACTGACCATCTCCGCTGTCCCCCAGCTGCTCAGCACGCCCCTGCACGTGGCAGTGCGGACAGGGCGCTACGACTGCGGGGAGCACCTGATCGCCTGCGAGGCGGATCTCAACGCCAGGGACAGGGTGAGCACCGGCACCTCTCCCTCCCTGCCAGCTCCGGGCAGCCCCCAGAGCCCCGGGGGGAGCCCCCAGCAGCCGGGGCTGCCGGCAGCGCTGAGCCCGTGCTCTGTCCGCAGGAAGGGGACACGCCAATGCACGACGCCGTGAGGCTGAACCGCTACAAAATCATCAGGCTGCTGATCGTGCACGGAGCGGATCTGAGCCTGAAGAACTGCGTAAGTAACAGCGCAGAATGGAAGGGATTTCAGAGTGCTTTAAAAGAAGTTTCCCACCAGAGCAGTTCCGTGGGTTTCGAGACGGGGAGAGACTATTTTGAACAGATTTAATTAGATCACTTCAGAGCTAATTAAAGCAGAGCTGAGACAGGGAAAGGGTAACGTGGGGGAGGTCAGGAAAGAGGAAAACCCAGTACCTCTTTTAAAAACCAGAACCCACTATCTGCTACTTAGACAACATCACACCTTTCTATGATTTATTTTAATTACTTGTATCATGAAAAGATGTCATAGACAGACATTTTGCACAACTCCTGGGCGTCAACCACCACTGAGACAACAAAGAGCTTCTAAGAGAAATCTCCTTTGTTAAGGCCACAGCTGAGGGCCAGCCCCAGCACTACACCTGGAGGACTGGCTGCTAACCTTACTGCTGGGTAACAAATCCCTGTGGCTGAGCACAGAAGTCCCACAGCTGGCTGTGCTCAGAGCCACTGCAGCAGCAGCAGCATTGCTCGAGCTCTGTGACCACTTGTTAAAATACAGCACCTGACAGACCTTTTCTCCCAAACCCAAACCCAGCAGCAGTAGGGGGGGGTTTACCAGTCAACGTTTTTGATTGACAGTCAGAACCCCAGGGCACAAGGAAGGAAACAGTCACTGGAGCACCCTGTACTCCCTACTCTGCCCACCTCCCTGCAGTGTGGCCACTCCCAGCATTATCCCTCATCAGAGTATGACAATTATGGAAGGTACAGCCCCAAAGGCCAGAGACTTACTCCTTCCGACTTGGTCCACACACAAAAGTTGGTCCTACTTAATTCCTGTGGTTCATTCCCTAATTAAACTCTTATCTGAATTCTGCATTGAATGGAAGAGTGTCTTACTGAGATTGCACCTAGATATATTTCTTACCACTTGAAACTACAACAAAAGGAACACCTGCATGTCCTGCTGGTCACAGCATTTGCCTAAACCCACTGAAACCCAGGGAGTTTTCATCATGGCTGTGGCCAGGACTGGGACTACATCTGTAGAGCAGAAGTACTCTAACCTCGGGGGTGGAAGGCTAAGTCTCAGCCTGTGTGTGCAGAAGGGATTCACATCACGCAGATGCACTGAAAAAGTACTTAGGAAACAAGGACTTAGCCATCACTGCATGAAATTAAATATTCCTCTGTTTCTTTTAACCAGGAAGGGAAAACCCCTATGGATCTTGTTCTTCAGTGGCAGAATGGCACCAAAGAGGTATTCAACAGCCTGAAAGTCAATTCCAAAAAGAGTGCCCATCTAGGTAAATTCTGAAGAGAGGAACAAGACCACGCTCTTTTTGCTGCTTTGAAATGCTTCCCACAAACCTGGATGAAAATGTCCTTGAACATCTATTGAAAATATTTATGGCACTGGATTATTTGAGGTGTCTTCACTGAAAACTGCAAGAAACCTGCAAAGAAATTATTTTAAAAGACAGGTTGAGTGTTAAAATTCCACTAGCTCTAAAATGGCTTTATTTATTTCTATTTATTATTTATTTATTTAAAAGTAATTTTTAATGATGCTCATCACTCAAGCTTTTTTTTTAATAGATGCAATTGGTCTAAATGCAATTTTTACCAGCAACATAAATCCTTTTGTCTTAAATGGCAGTATTTTCAACTATATTAGCAACTTTCCTCAAGCCTTCCAATGGCTCTAAATAGCGAATACTTGCAACTGTTGCCTTGTCTCACTGCTAAAATAACCTGTGAATTGAGTGGTGGTATGTGGAAGAGCAACGGAAGAAGGTATAATGAGGTGCGAAGAGGATTTAATGAAGTAGTTGAGTAATGGTGTTTACTCAGGGTTTGGCAATGGTGGTTGATAATGAGCTGGAGGACAGAGCTTCAACCACCATGTACCCCCTTGGACTGAAGGATTCAGATATAATGTCGTGAAGGTGAGAGGAGACTGTATCAGGGAAGTGAATTTTTTTAAGACTAGACTACTATAAAATATGATGATGGAAGAATGCGAAATCAGATTATGTATATTTGTAAATTTGTACTGCTTTTTCTGTACATTTTGAACTGATCCATTTCAGATTAAATTAACAGAGTGGTTCTTTTTACTTGCTGCAGTGGATGATGGAGGGTTGAGCATGCATGGGGTAATTCTGTCTCTCTTTAAAGGAAGTTCACATCGTGTCTGCTGTAAAATTCTTAAAAGTTTCAGCTGCCAAGAGCAGCCCTCCCTTGAGCTATCTCCCTGCCACTGTTAGATAAACCCCATCTCACTCATTTAGTTAAATGAAGGTACATGTGAAAGAAGAGAGTATTTTGAGTAGCTAGTAAAACAAAGTTACAGTTCCATTATTCTGTTTGATTTAAAAAATACCATTTCTTAGTTAGTCACTGGTCTGTGGAGCACAAGACAGCTCCAGTTATCCAAGACAAGAGATGCCAAGTCCTGTTAGGAAAGGCAGACACTTCTCCCTTTGCTTTAGCAGAAGCAGGACAACCTTCAGTGCTGCCAGCCAGGGCATGGTGTCCCATCTCACAGAATCACAGAACAGTTTGGGCTGGAAGGGACATTTAAAGCTCATCTATTCCAACCCCTCTGCAGTAAGCAGGGACATTTTCAAGATCAGGTTGCTCAGAGCCCTGGCCCACCTGGCCTTGAATGTTTCCAGGGATAAGACATCTACCACCTCTCTGGGCAACCTGTGCTAGTGTTTCACCACCCTCATTGTAAAACACTTCTCATATCCAAACTAAATCCACCCTTTTTTAGTTTAAGCCCATTACCTCTTGTCCTATCACAACAGGCTGTGATGAAAATTCTGGAGAAATCTTTTTTAAAGTCCCATTTAAATACTGAAAGGCCCCAGTAAGGTGGTGCTGGAGCCTTCTATTCTCCAGGCTGAACAACCCCAGCTCCCTTAGCACTTCCATGCAGAAGTGCTCTATCCTTTTTCCCAGCTTTGTGGCCCTCTCTGGACACACTCCAACAGCTCCATGTTCTTCCTGTGCTGAGGACCCCAGAGCTGGACACAGCACTGCAGGTGGGAGAGAGCAGAGTAGAGGGGTATTTAGATGCTGCATTCTGTTAAATTCCTAATTATCCACTGGGTGGCCTGACAGACAAATATGCCAGTGGCTCTCACACTCCTTCACTAACCCATGTCAGCTAGCTTTACAGTCTGGCCAAAGCAATGTCCTGGGCAATATCCTGAGGTGGAGTCTAAAGTGGGCAGCAGTGAATACTTGTTCCTGGAATGCCAATTTTGGAGTGAATGCTGACAAAACCCAGAGAAGCAAACAAAAGAATACACCTATTCTGTCTCCTAGACTGAGGCCAACAGCTTCAGACAGATGAGACTTTTCTCACACAAGCACTGTAACTCAGGAGTGTCACCCCGCCAGCCGTAGGCCTAATTTGCGCACACATCCTTCTCCACAGAAATCACAGCACGCCTCCACTCGCTGCAAGCCACGGCCTCCCTGCTTGTTTCTGCCCAATTACCTGGACACTGGGAGCGAGGCTTGCAGGAAACAGAAATGACATCAGTGCTGGCTAACTCAGTCTGTTCATCACCTAAGGGAGCAGCAGTTCACTTGTGCAGGCACCCAAATGGCAACGTGCTCCAGGAAAGTGGGGGAGAAGAAACTTTTCAATCTGCTCCTGAAGCACTGTATCTAATAAAGGGCAAAGATGCCGAGTTTAATTTTTTAAAGTCAAACAAGTAGCAAGAAGGATCTCAAGCATCCAAAGTCTCCTTCCATACGTTAGTTACCAAAGAACTTCTGTCATGCTCAAGGTAGGTTATTCTCTGGCCAAGGCAGGATCGACATGTCATCCAGAAAACTGCACCAAACACATTTTGCTTCTTCTCTGGTTAGAGCATCATTTTAGAGCTAAGTCCATAAATGACAAACTACTTTATGCATATATCTATTTATATATACATACATATACACATATAATATAAAACACTCCCCAATACCTATAAAATGGACTCAAGTCACAAAGTCAACAAGTAATAACATTCAGGAAACATATTTTACGTTTGTTGAATGAAGCAAAAGCTGTTGTGACTTACACCCGCGTTATATTGGAACTGTTAAATCTATGAGAACTTCATCTGTTCTGCTCAGTCCAGAGCTCAGAAATGACCCACTGCAGGATTTCTGCAGTATATTTTACATGTTACAACTTCCACTTTTTAACTTGCTGTTAAAGAGAAGAGAAGCAGAATGCTCACAGTAAAAATGGCTCAACAGTATGTCAGTACAGTAGCTTATGCGATTTTTAAATTCATTTAATGAAAAGAAAAAGTTTTGTCAACATTTGGAAGAGCTCTGAAAATGCTTTGCTGATTATATCTGTTTGCTTGTTTTTTTGGCAGGCAGATTAGGTTTATTGAGGCATTAGAAAGAAGGAAAACAGAAAAGCAAGAGGCAGCAAAATGAAAATGTACATAGATAACAATTCCAGAGCACAAAGTAAAGAAGGAAATGGTGCAGTGAAGATGATGTGAGGTGAAGGCTGCTCAGGCCTAGGTGAGACAGCTCCTACACTGCAACATCTCCTGCTGAGCACACATTCAGTGTAACCTCAGGCTCTTCCTTCCCACCTCTGGCAAACATCCAATGGTACTGTTTGGATTGAAGTGCTGAGGACACAGATGGCCTTTGGGATATGTATCTGGCAAGTCAGGTCAGTCTCTCCTCCTGTAACCCGAATCCAAGATACCTCCAAGCAACTGACAAACCCTGGGATCTTCACAATACCCACTGATCACAAAACTGAATAGCAAGCAATTTTTGTTTTACTGTATTCTTCTTCTTCTTCACAGGCCACTTCATCTACTGGCATGCAGCTTTACAGACGTGTTTAAAACTTGAGAACCCAGAAGAGCTAGACTATGAAGGCATGTGTTCTTAGACATGTTTTTAATAAAAAAGGAATGCACCTGTACAAGTTTCCATGTTAGGAATGTTCTGTTGAGTTTGCATTAAACCTAAGGCAGGGTGAAGAGTCAGTCTCCTGACCTTGGCCAGAAGCCAGGCACGACCTTTCAGCAGTCTCATTCACCGTTTTCCTCACTTGAATGCCTGAAGAATAATTCTTCTGCAGGCTAAGCAACGTAGCAAAGGAAAAACTAGGCTGGCTGGAGGTTGGAGGAAGACTCAACACCGGCTAAAGAAGAGGTGGAGGCTTCTGTTGACAACTGGTTCAGTCCTCAAGCTTGAGTTTTAGCTTTTTTGGAGGCTGGTACTGTTTCTTCCTCCTCAACCTTGCGAGGCTTCTTCACCGTGTACACTACGCCACAGGCACTCTTTCGAGTTTCTGGAATACACAAGCAGAAGCTGCAGTACCAGTACCTCAAATACTCAAAAAAAAGCATTTAAGGCATACTCAGTTCAAGTGCCTGTGCCCCAAACCACAACTGGACATGTTGAACAACCAGCCAGCTAGCACACACAGCAGGGAAGCAACCTGCAAGGGCAGGAGGTCAGGATTCTCTGCATGACAGAGTGGAGAAACTACCAGGGGAAATACAATAGTGGGTGTAGAATTATAGCAAACCAAGGAAAACCATGGTCTGCAGGGGCTAAGGAACTGCAGGGACACAGTTCTTTAGAGAACCACAGAAAACCAGGCCTAGTCAGTTCAATAATCAGAGAAGAACATGTTCTTGAAGCACTGTCAAAAGCATTTCTAAGCCAAACATACCGTTCTTAAAAAAAATACTAAAAAATGCACTCACATACCTCAAGATTCTTAGAATATGTGGGCACAACTGTATTGGCAGAGGGTCCCCTACATAAGGAAGTGACTTTATGGTATTCAAGATTTTTATTTACTGAACTCTCAACACTATAATGAAATACTGGTGTGTGATGTTACCAAATCCTCACATTTCTCGAATAATCTACTGAACCAAATTCAATTTTGTAATTACTGGTGGGAAGCTTCTCTGCAAAGAGAAGAGATTTCCTACAAATACTCTATTAGCAGAGAGGTTCCGCAACAACCTTGATGAAATATATTGACTTATTCTGGGCTAGTATCATCTCTGAGGCAAGGGAAATGACACTTGCTATTTAATTTCACAGATAAGATAGATGACAGGCTTGAGAAATCCCACATAAATTTGACAAACTCTGTATCTCTGTGTAGATGATAGATAGAGAACCTGTCGATTTTTCCATGAGTTTGAAATGATCCACGCTGAAGAGTGAGTCATAAATAATCCACGCATTAAAGCACCAGAAAGGGACATGACTAAGGTTGCTTCTGCACACATGCTGGAAAAAGGCAAATGCAGAACACACTCATACCCATTTTTTTGGAGTCAATCACTTAGTTTCTGTCAATGTCACCAAGATCAGCATTCAAGCCTTTCTGAAATGGGATAGTTTCACTATGAAGCACAGCAGGGAGGTCCCTATTTTGGTTCAACCATTTATGACTCATTAATGTGGTTTAGTGAGTCCTCCAGCACACACAACAGCATCATGAATTCAGCCACTGATTTGCCAACATGGCAACGAGGAAAAATAAAACAGCCTTGTCACACAAGCTCCTCCTCATGCATTGGACAAAGAAGCTAAAACCTCAATCTGACTTGCTCTGACCTTTTGGACAATATGCATCAACCAGAAGTTAGTTTAACAAATGCACATGTTAATTAAAGGAGCTCACAAGCGCTCACCTCCATGCAGCATGGTGGCTCTGCAGTTGGTGGACACAGCTGCCTTTGCTTCACCTTCTGACAGGCCAAACAGCAAACCTCTGCCACTGCTGCTCAGGATCAAAACACACAGGAAGCAACAAACAGAACAGGGAAGGCTCTCTGCACGATAGGACTGCTTGCTCTACAAATAACTGGGAATTAGTGAAGCTCTAACTCAAAGTGACATTTTGCATCAGGTTACCCAGAAGCAGAGAAATGAGGCACCCAGTTCTCCTGGCTGCAGTTCCCCAGCAGCTCTCCTGGAAAGCTCCTGGCAACATTGCCTCTTTCCAGACAAGAAGCTGTACTTTTGAATATAAAAGTCTGTCACTGTAGGAACATTTCACATATGCATAATCGAGCAAAAAAATTACCCCATGGAAAATTTCTGTTTTGGGGACAGAGCACTGTCTGATACAAAAACATTATGCTGAAGTTTCCAGCCACCTCTAGCAGGGATGACACCACAGCAGCTATGTTAATTTGGGTTGAGCCTCACTGCTCATTTTAAGAGGGAAGAAAACGTTGTGCATAAAACCCTTCCAGGCCACACAGCCTCCCACACGGTTCTCATGACTCAGAGCATGCTCCTTCCCTTCCAAGGACAGGCCAGATATGTGCTTCTAGGGTGGGGAGAGTAATAAAAACACACCTGAACTCCTAAAAGAAGAGAAGAAAAGACACTCTCCTTTGTTTCTAGAACACAACCTCTTTTTTAATATGACATGTGTAACTAAAGACTGGAAAATCCAGAACAGTAGTAGTTACTGCTTAGATAGGAACTTTAGATTTTACATAAATACAATTTCATATCTTCTGCTACCAAAAACGTGGCACTTCAGAGATACTAAGTAATAATTTCTTGTCTGGCTCATAGTGTCCATAGATTTTTATGGGTTTTATTAATTTCTCCATTTACACCCACACAACATTAATGCACATCAAAACAAAACATTCCTGTAGCTGAACAGAAACATTATTAGTTACAGTGACTTCTCATGTCACCCCATGACCGAGATCTGTTGCTCCTTCCACACACACTCAGAGCCCTGATCCATTGAATGGGTCCCCAGCAAGCACCACTGTATAAAGTTCAAGGACTGTAAAGGATGAAAACAATTTCAAAACCTCTTTAAACTTTCCAATGTCACTACAAACTGCTGTCTTTGACTTTGGGAAAGGATACAGATTAGCCACATCGTAAGGACCTCGGAGCTCTAGAGGCTAAAACAAAACAAAGAAGTTTGGATATGTGAATGCCTTTGCAGTCAGGCTGACAGTGTGAGCAGGCAGGGCAAGGCTATCAGGCAAGATTAAATGCTATACAATGCAAGCTACTGAAGATACTAGGAAATCAAGTAATTATCACTATTTTGGCAAAGAGTCTCCATCTGGGAGAAAACTGTCATGGAAAATACCACAGCAGCCAGCAAAAAAAATCCCCCAAAAACCAACAAAACAACCAACCAAAAAAAAAAAAAAAATCCCAAAACCCACAACACAATTCTTTGGTTATGGCAACCATATTTAAACCTACAATTTTTATATGTTTATGTGTAATTAAGGCGGTATTTTCAGCCACAGATAAATCTTCAAAGTGTTCTGACTTAAAAAAAAAAAGGAAAAGCTGGGACTTACCCTTTCAGCTGCACTTGATACAACAATGTTCTGGAAAACAAAAGAGAACATTCATCTGTAAGACAGCACCAAGAAATTAAAAAAACATCCGCAAGATGCAATAACTTTATAAGCATTAGCTAAGTTCAGGCTCAGAGCCCAATTAAACTCAGAGTATTTGATGCCCTCAGGGTGGGATTCTTAATCTGGGGACAGGATAAACTTAGTTATTGTCCTGTCCCCTACACAGACAGAGGCACAGGCACAAGCTCTCCCTTGCAATTACAAACCTCTCACAGCCAGATGGGAGATGAGTGAGTACATCACATTTTAGAGGGATAGGTTAAGCAGTGTAAGTGTCCAGAGTAATGGCATTAAACCATCACCTATCAGCCTGCATCTCTCACAGTGGACTTCAAAGCACCCTTAAGGGTAAAGAAGAAATGCAGAGCTGCAGGCACTATGTTAAAAATATTATTATTATTCACACCAGCTGAAAAAGGCCCCCCCACAAAAAGCAACTCACTCTAAGCTGTAACAGAAATGGATTTGGAAGTCCAAGATCCCCCAGAAGCAGCTTACAGATAGTGCCTTGAGACGGTTTGGTGCTCCCAAATTTTCAGCCTAAACTGTTGCAGTACAACTCAATGCTAAGCATCCATGTCAGCCTTGACCACACTCACACCGGTTCAGGAAATGTATCTACACTTAGGCAGTGGCTACCACTTTGTGCCACACATTCATTTCCTTCAACACTGGCACTCCTATGAAAATCAGCAGGCAGAGAAATCCTTCTCCCTTCTCTCCCAAAAGGTTTCTGCATAACAGGTATGTGACTACGCAGGGGCTGGCAGATCCCACAGCTCAGCTGCCAGAGCTCTTCTGATGCTAAGCTCCGAGGATGCTCACCTAGAGAGAACCTGTTTAGCTCAGGGGATAACTCTGCATCAGCAAAATCTCCTGGCACCTTTTATTACACTGAATAAAAGGCTTTGGGAACTCCTGCTTGAGTGGGTGAGAATTAGAATTGTGCTGAGGCAGAGACAGACTTTCCCTCTCTGACGTCAGTGCCACCAACACATCACACCATCTCTGGTTTCAAGGTGGGGCTTTAGATCCCCTCCCCACACTGCTTTGCTTCCCCTGCCATCATCCCAACACAGAGCTGGGCAGGCACTGGAAGAAAATGCCCTGTGTGCAGCTGGAACCCAACAGCTGAAAGACCTACATGAAAAATGACTGCATGTTCACACTGTGCCCAAGGTTTCCTCGTGTGCTGAGGAGGAGAGGATGGGACAGATGACTCTGTCTCACCATAAGGAAAGCCTGAAGCAGAAGCAATAGATACATCAAAGTGACTTAACAGCACACATCCTGATGGAGTCTAGGACATTTTTTTTCTGAATAGTTCACCTTTAAAACTATGCTATGGATCCCAAAGCTGCTTTTGAGCCTAAGTGGTGCTGACAGCAAGAGTTTGCTGGGAAAATTCAAGTCCAAACTGTAGCAACTAATGCCTGTCACCCAGGCTTAGAGAAGCTCCCAGAGCAGCTGTATGAGACATCTCAAAGCAGCACAGGATTATGGATCACTGCTGTGCATTGGAGATACACTCTGGACAGTTCAAAGGCAACTGGCTTTCACTAGGGGACGGGTAAGATGGAGGAAGGAGACCAGCAGACAAGAAAAACACTGCTGGCAAGTGAAGGAGAGGCAGGCAAAGGCAAATCCAAGGCAAGAGCTAAAGGGAAATCTAAAAGGCAAAACACTATCTCCCCAGGTAAGGCAGACAGCAGCTGTTCAGCACACTGCTCCAGGCAGCCTCCAACTCAGTTACCAAAACATGGGAGGTGAGGAACTGTGGCTATACACACCTTCTGTCTGGCAAGGCAGGGGAATTTCTCCTTCATTCCCTGCACATTTTAATGTTTTAAAGATACTGCTCAATGCCAGCTGTGAGAACACAAGCAAATTTCTGAAGGTTTCTCTGCCCTGCTATAATAGCTGAGGAGTAAAAGGATCCAAAAGCTACTACAGATTCAGCAACTGCACGTTACAGACCATGAGAGTTGCGTGCCAGGTGCCAAGGGAAGCAGCCTATGGACCAGCCACCCCATGTCTCATTCAAACAAGGCCTTTACCTCACTGACAGAGGCAAACCCTCAGTAAGGGCTAATAACCATCTCTGCTGCTCCACAACCTGCTGAGTCTGGAGGCAAAGAACAAAGACAAGCTAGCAGTCCTCTTCCAGTGCCCAACAACAATTTGTTGTGTGCAGCTCCAGCTGATTTACCTTTCAGGCACAGATGAAACAACAGACTGACAGATGCAGAATGAAAGGGCATCGTACACAGACTGAGTGCCTGAACACCTCACTTGCCCTGTCCATGACAACAACTCAACTGGTGATCTCCAGTTCATCAACAACCATGTGAGAAGCACATCCTGAACTGCACAGAGGAAAGAGGAGCAACATCAAAAAGGGAATTCCAAAGAAAAGGGGTCTGGTGTGTATAGAAGTCATGTCCAAGTCAGTACTTCATGTCATTAACTGCCAGAGCTGAGCTTCTCAGGAGAGGCTGTGCAAATACTCACTTCTTCTGCAGCACCAAGGAAATTAATGTTTGACCCACCCTGCTGTTCTATGAAAGCTGCCATGCTTGAGGAGAACTGAGGTAATGATGGATCTACTTTTATGTTGTCTTCCAAGTTCTACATCTCACTTCAGATTTTCCAAATCCAGCTGCCATTCAGATGACAAATCCAACTTCTCTGGACTAGCTACATGTGGCAGAGGCCATTTACAACACAGAAGGGGGAGCTGCAACTTCTGTTAACTTTGATATGTATTATGATATGGCCCCCCGTTAAAAAGCATGGCCTGAGAGGACACAGCATAACAGACAGCTTAACTTGGTAGCCTGGGAGGAGGTTAAGTTATGAAAGCAATGGGTTACAGGCATCTCAAAGTTACTTCTTCCTTGGGTTTCAGTAGCATGGAAGAATGCAGTTCATCTGACTGTAGCAAAGCCCTGGCTGACAGCCAGCTAGCTGTTGGGTCTATTTTGGACACAAAGAATTTACTAACCTTTTAACAAAACAAGGTTTCTACTTTTTTTCTTATTGTTTTCTAGCCCCCATATTCAAAGTAGACAGTCAAATGAGATTTTGGTCAATGAGAAATATGAAATGGAGAATTTTAAAGAAATACATGAGGTTTGCAATTCTTGTGCAAACCTTAGATGTCTGGCACTTTAATCTCCCCCCATCCCCTCCCACCTTTGTTTTGGGAATTGCATACCATAACAACACATGGGCTGCTCTGGCAGAAGAATTTAACAGCTTGACAGCTTAAGAAAGCATGCAGTGGTGTAAGAATTGAAGTATCTAGAGCTACAGTGATTGTGTCCTTGTGTTAGTAGGCCAAGATTTAGTCACACCTTCAGATGTCTCAGCATCAAGCTCATTTGAAATGGCTCAGTCTGTACAACTCCAGAAGAATTTGAACTGATTTAATTACCTTGTTTTCACTTTGAGAGCTTACCTTTCCTTTGCAGATCTGCATCAGGCTGATGGCATTTGAAATTGTGTATCTTCTCATTGTAGAGTCTTTGATGGCAGGAGTGTAAAGAAGTTCAAAGTAAATGCCTCGATCTATTGCCTTCACATGAAAGAGAGTGATCAAAAATCAAAAGGAGAGAAGCCTAACAACCTAACAACTGCTGTCTATTATTGATGTAGCTTATTCTCAGTTTAACTGTGTCACATATGAAAAAATTAAGGCAGAATTGTTCCAATAAGAGCACAGCATAGCATGAAAGCAGAGTGGGGGAAGGCTTCACTGTACACCAGATACATGTGCATAAATCTTGGACAACAGATAAATGATGTTTAACAAACGAATACCAACCAGTTATTTGTTGTAATTGGCTATCACTAACATATACACACTATAACAGAGTTGAGGAGACAGATAACCAACCACTGCTGCTTATCTGCTGTCTTAAAACTTTGAGGACCCTACTCCTTTATTTCCACACCCTGCTGTAAGAAAGATCATCACTTCCTTCAGTACCCATGTATAGCAGATGAAGAATTCCTCCCTGCACAAAAGCAGTAACGAGGACCCTTCTTCTCCTGTCTCACAGCATACTCTGGTGTTTGACAGTGTTAAATAACAGTGAGTCACAGAAGAGGTTTCAAATAGCAATACTGATTGTATTTTCAGCTGCTTTGACATCCTTTGCTATCTGTCAAAGTGCCTCACCAAAAGCCTAGTATTCTTGTTTTTGCAAACACAGAAAGGTTAAGCAATTTGCACACAGTGTGCTAGTGATAAAGACACAATGTAAAGCCAGGAGTTCTTTGTTCCATGGCAACCCTACATTTGCCTGAAATGATACTCTACATTTACACAAACATTATTAAAATACACTGCAATGGTAATACTCTAAGAGAGTCCAGTAACTGAACACAGCTGGAATTAATCCAGCTCCCACCCATGCATGACCTCTGCATGCAAGCACAACAGAAACTACATATTCACCAAATATGTTTTACACAGAACTGGCCTGATAGCTGCAAACAAGGGAAGCTCGAATTTATCAAAACCAAACAGGTGATGGCAATACACCAATTTCCAGTCAGGGTGATTTTTAACCTCATCCCTACCACTTCAGCTGCCTGCCAATCTGTCTGGCATTGTAATGACCAAAACTTACTGCCCCAGGATGGACAGACCAGTCCAACAGATAGACTGCCTTGAAGTGGGAGTGTGGAAGATGAGAAGTAGCTTGCAAGGAAAATGTCTTCCAACACAAGGCTCTAAGAGCCACATAGAGCTTATCTGGGCCAGCTGCTGGAGTTTTAGGCAGCTAGGGTACTTTCATACAGTGTTTCATACAAAACTGTTATTCCAAGTGGAATGTTGAAATCCTCAGCTTATCATAAACTCCAACATATTATTTTTATTCTGTCTGAGAATTAATTCTAGTTAATTATAGATTTTTATTCTAGGTCAAACTTTCTAAGAAAAGGAAGTAGGATTACTAGCCAATCCTAAATTTAAATTTTTGAGTACTAAGTTCTACATCAGCCAAGAATGCCCATGTGGAATGAACCTTTACATACATCCAGAGAAGAAAACAAGCTCCCCTAAGAGCATGTTCATATTAAGTTGTCTAGCAAACTACCAACAGCAGGCAGAGCTACATTTGATCCACACTGATAGCCATCTTGGGTCTCACAGCACATATTTAGCAATGCTACATTTGGTTCATTCACCAAGACATTCTTTTGTCCAAGTATGGATTCAATACAGTTGTCTTCCAACTAAACAGCACAACAACCTTCTCCCAAATTAACGCTGCCATTCACATTTCCTGTCTTTTAAATCAAAGGGATGTTTATCTATCTTGACACAGCTGTACCATTTCTGGTTTGGGAAGCAGCTTAGTCAGCAATCACACCATATCTCCCTGCTTAGCACCACAGTGGCCTTAAGGCTCTGTTTCCACTCCTTGGGAACACCACCTCTGCCTTCTGAAGTGGGGGACAGGAGGAGAAAAAGAAAGAACACGCATCACTGTGTATTAAATGTTGCAGTGGAGGCCCTGAAGTGAAGGACATTTGAAACAACACTATACATTATGCAAGAAAATAAAAGAACCACTTGGATAGGAATGGTGGGAGGAAAGCAGTAGGGAATTCAACTAAAATTCTGTATTTAATGTCAGTCTAACAGCAAGAAAACAATTTAGATGTAAATTTACCATATTCACAGGGGGCCTTCGGAAGTAGAATGGCAGCTTTTCTGTGACATTTATGCAGACCAGATCCACATCTAGTGTTGTGCAAGCAATCTACAGAAAAGAAACAGGAACAGATCATTAGATATGCCAAAAATGCATAACCAACTTAAGGTGCACTAATATTCTCCTTCATTTCTTAACGAAACAAATGTCTCTCCATGGTGAGTCCAGTTTTAGAATTAAGAGGTACTATGCCTTGCAGGTATGCCAAGAGAACAGCAGCATTTGAGACTTAAAACCCCGGTCTTCTCTTTCTTACAGAACTAATTTTCCAATAAAATATTGGTAATCCAAACCAATACTTACTCCTTTGTTTTTATCTGGCAGAGGACATGCAGAAGCAATGCTGGCTTTTGACTAAAGAACTCACAGATAATAAAGGCCAACCCCAGTTTACCAAGGGAAGAGCCCAGGAACTGCCCATTGTCCCATCATGCTCTGCTTCTAGTGCAGCACCTGTTTGTTTTCAGGATTAATTACTTTTACCAGAAGCGATAGAGAAAAGAATGAAAAAAACCAGAATGTGACAGTGCCTGGTGGTGCTGCATTCCCAATACTGGAGACCAATCCTTGGAGCCTCCCTTTCCTGGCTGGGGGGAGAATGTGCAGCTCCTCCTGACAGCCACACATCTGGCAGAGTCTGGAGACAGCACTGAAGGCTACAGCTGAAGAGTTTAGCTTTGAATTCACACAATTTACAGGTTGTATTAAGAGATGGAGGGAATGACCAAGGGGCAGAGGCTCCTCACACTGAGATACAGGGAAAATTAAGGGCATCTAAAAAGGAATCCTTGATTTACATTAATCTCATGCACCTCAGGTAGGAATTATATATGCCTACGCTGTAAAGATGATTACAGAGGGCCAGACTAATGTCTGTAAGCAGTGTTGTAACAAAGAAGGTAAGATAGGCTGAAGAAGTTGAAAAGGAATTTTCTGTGTGTAGGGGAACTCTCTGCACTCAGAAACCTGCCAGCAACTGCTCCAAATACATCTGGGCCAGGTGCCAACCATTCATCCTTCCTCCCACTGGCACAAAAGCAGTGGGAGCTGTGAGGAGCCCCAGGGGTAAGGGCTGCTCTAACACAAGGCATACTACTGCTTGGCAAACTGGTCTTCTACCAGTTTCACATTGAATTTGGATGGAGATGACAGCAGAGGCCCAGCTTTAGGAATGTTTCTTAGCTGTTGATAGCATTCTCTCCTAGACAAGACAGCCACAGTACACATGCAGGCAAACCACAAGGTTTTTGAAGCTGAAATGTGTCTGCCAGGACCTTCAAGACTAAATCGTTTCTTCATGCTCTACCTTTATTCTCCATTAGGCAGGACATGGGCTGCCTTTGGAATCTACATAGAATAGAATTAGACTTGTATGAGGAAGTTCAGCCCTACTACAATCAGTTTCCTTCCTTTTCTTGCATGAGGTGCAAACTACTACACAGAGGTGATTTACCAGAACATGCACAGAACAAATAGCTCCAAATCATGCCCTAGAAAATATGTCAGTGAGGTCATAAAAAATTCAGGAAGAGATACTGCTAAAAATTAAGGAAAGCAAGAATAGCCATCAGACACATGCAAGTTGCCCCATGTGATGAGAAATCAAGCCTTCCTAATCAGCTTCAGAAACATTGGAAAACGTTACCATTTAGCAAATTAAGCACGGTGGGAGAGGGAGTGACTCAAAAGCCAGGATATCTACAGGATTCCACTGACATGAAAATTTCAGAAAATACCACCAAGGAAAATGAAACTGCAAGTCATATTTCCCCACGAGGAATTCCTGCACTCTATGAAAAGCTGGAGAGCAGATTTCTCCAAGAACTCTGATGTTCAGCCCAGCTTTGGCTCCCAGACAAGTTAAGGTTACTCTGCCTGCTGAAAAGATCTGAAGTGCAACAGCTTCATCCAGAAAATGCCATGCAGCAAACTGCACAGCCCAGCAGCTCCCTGGCAGCAGTGTGGGCAAGAGCCCCATCTGCTGGGAAACTCCAGCCAGCCACTAATAAATACATCTGCCACTGTCTGGATGATCTGAGGCAAGCTTTGGCAAACGTTTTATGAATAAACATTGAAATTTGACTTTGCACTACATCTTCAGACTTACACATGTCAGTTTTTGTAGATACTGGTGATGTGCTAAGTGTTTACAAAAAGCAGACAGAGCTAACTAATATCATTAAAAAAAAAAGTTGAAAATCTCAGAAAGCAAAATTTTTGAAAAGCAGCAAGTACAGACCTGCATGGAGTGGGCATTCCCACTGCAGGCCAAAACTATCTTTTTGGGAGACTTCAACAAGGAGCCCATTGTACCAATTGGCAAACGTGGCTTCCTCATCCCCTTAGAGGATATAAATTAGTTGAAGAGTTTGAGCACATATTTCAGTACATATCACTGCCACACTCAGTCACAAAAGAGCTTCCCTGGCTTGTGACACAACGGCACAGACTAGTTTTGGGCCGTGCTAAAATTGGAGTACATCTCCAATGGTCATGTAATTTTTTCACAAAAACATGTAAAATCTTGTTCTGTGGAGAAAACAGAAGCGCCAAATTGTTGGTGAGAAAGATGATGCTCTTGAGTTAATGCTGAGTTACCAAAAGCCAATAGGAAGTTCACTTGTCATGCAAGACCCACTCTTGAAGGCTTTCTTCTTAATAATGAAATATCCATGAGTTGTAAGAGCCAAACTGTATGTGCTGAAACCTCCTGTGTAAGGTCCCTTTCACCAGACTCTCTATGTGATACCTCTGTGAAACTGAACCAGCTCTCCACAGAGTGAGACATTCTAAAATCTCTAAACACAAGACAACCACACAAACCTGCCCTGAGCGTAAAAACGTAAGGATGAAGCCTTTCACCTCATACAGTTTGCAAGAAACATGCCTGGGTTCCATCCCCAGCTCAAAGTGCTGCCAGCATGGAAGCAAGGAAGATAATCTCAGTGACAATCCTGCTCCTTTCCTCACACCCTGTCCATCACCTGCCACAGTGTCAGCTTAACCAGGCACTGTCTGCACCAGCCTGCCAGAGCACAGCCACCCTCTCTGCATTGGCACCGCTCTCCACGTGGCTGCCTGCTGAATCACACCGGGAAAGTGGATCTGCCTGAAAAACAACTTGGCAAAAACTCTGCTTACTGCTCAGCCAAAGGCAGGCTCCTCAAAGCAAACTGTCACGCAGCTAAGCAAGCAAGCAGCCTCGGCAGCAAAGCAGACAAGGACTTGCAGAAATGAGCGGCTGTTTATAGCAGTTTGAACACTGCCACAGCTGGACATCCAACTGCAGCAGGAGTCATGATACGGCTGAAAATAAGCAATAATAATCCTTAATTGAGAGAACACCCTTTATCCAAAAAACCAACACAGCACACCCCTGCTGATTACCTAGTTTCATGTGCTTGTATAAACACATGATAAACTGATTGAGCTTACTTGAGAAGTGAGATTTTATACTATTGCCAGAGATCAAAAGAAAGAGGTGGAGAGTGGCCCTCAAAAAAATTTTAACCATTTGCCTCTGTCACACCCCCAAGAATCCTAAAGTCTTGCAAGAGAAATAAAATTCAGAATTAGTTTCATTTAGCTGTAACTCTTATAATCAATTCTTGAATTCTGCTGAAAAATTCTTTGAAGTTTATGTTTTTCGACAGCCTCTTGCTCTGTACTTTACTAGGACAAGTCTTGAAACAGGAGGGGAAATAATGTAGGAAAACAAAACATAAGAATACGATTTTAATGTGGCAAAACAAGTACTCAGCAGTACTAGAAAGTGGCTTTAACTTATTTTAAAAAAACAACCACCAGACTCAGTTTTATACTGAGAAGCTTCCTTTGAAAGTAAATTCTTCAAAGGAACTCACTTTTTTTTTGTTGTCCCTGTCTCTCCTTCACACTGCTTTAAACTGCATGCCTGCCTGCCGTCTGCCAAGGCTAACAGAGATGGAGCACTTCCACCTACTCACCCAATTCAGACTTAATGTTATTATTTATGAGCTTACAACAGGTCAGACATCAGAATTTTGGGTTTTGTAAGAAAAATTCTGATAAAAAAAATAACCTGCTTCAAGGTGCTCCACCTGATTAGAACATCGACATTAGCCGTTATCAAGTATTTAGAACAATTTAAATAAAAATATGAAGAAAATAGAGGTGGACAGATATCAGGTAACTCACAGAACCACATTAGTTCCACTTTAAAATCCTCCTCAGCATTTCAGAGACCAGGAATAATTAGTTCTAACAGAAGATCACAAGTGAGTGCATTTTAGGGAAATTGTCAAGAGTCTGAGAAGTTAAAGCTCAAGACATTAGTTTTCTACATGATGATAGTACAAATATATCAGGGAGAAAAAAAGGATGTTTTCTCTCCTCACTAGAGTACGAGGCACACAAAGCCAACCACAGTGCAAGGGCATACAAGTCCATTCATCAGGCAGACGTTTCAGATTTTGACCTGTCACTTCAGGGTCTTGCAGCCTCCTGCAAATCCTCCCAAACCCCTCAGCCTATCAACTGACCAGGCAGCCTATAATGTTTGATTAACTTCATGAGGTATTTATAAAATGGGAAATAAAATCAAAACAAAGCATGTACTTAAATTAGCACAAGGCCCTAAAGGTTACTGAATGAGCATTACTGATGAGATGATTGTACTTACATGGAACAGTTTCTCAGTTTTTGGAAATACTGCTATGATGTCATATAACCTTATATTTGCTGATGTCGATCTCTATAAAAGGAGCAAACAATTACTACCTTGAATTCTGTCAAAGCCAAGCACAACAATTACAAGCAAAACAATGAGAAGAAAAATCCTTTTTCCCTGTCAAGTACTAAAACAAATCCAGTAACACAGAAGGTTTCTATAGGGAAGTCATTCCTTCTCAGTTTGAGGCTTGTCCCACCCATCTACTGTTACACTTTTTGCTTTGATCTTGTGGGACGAAAACATAACCACACACAAGGCTTGCTCGTGGTCTTCTAATTTATGCAGAGAAGTCCAGAAACCAAGGAACAGAACTGCTGTTCCATATTGACAAATGATCAACAGAAGCCACATCCAGTCTTGTAAGTCTGCATCTCCTCATGATCACATTATTTGCTAAAGATGCAACCTGAGAAATCTCTGCTGAGTGCCCTATAAATTCCAGGAAGTTGTCCCCATAGAATTTCCAAAGTTTCATTCATTCATTCATTGAGAAAAGGAAATAAATTTGCAAAACTGCTTGCTGAGTATACTTACCAAGAGATTACAGTGGGAAGGATCAGAAACAATAAGTGTTAGCCGGGTCAAGACTTTAATTCTTTTAGATGTCCCCTACAGAAAAACAAAAAAGATAAAAAAAATTTAAAACCCAAAGCAAAAATTTGTGGTAATTTCCACCCAGTCTGCTATAAAAAGAAAATGGTGTCATGCTTATAGTCCTGCTACACTAATTTTCTAAAGTCTGTAGTTACATTTCCCTAATTTACATTATCTGATATTATACCTGTCCTTACAAAGAATGACTCATTGTGTTTCTCTGGGGGAGGAAGAATAGCAAAAAAAAAGCAATTTAAGAAAAACAATCATGCAGAAAAATTGAGTATGTTTTACTACTGCTATGATTCCCCAGGCAGGCCACAACTGCAAGGAAAAGCAGTTCTTGAAGTAATCAATATCAGTGACCCAAAACACAGTGTTGTTTTTCTTTATATCCAAATTTTGCTCCATCAAAACCACAAAGTTCTTTCCAAAACTTCAGTTTTAAGAATTGTACTCTAATTATTCAACTACAAGCAGATTCAAAATTCATACAAAGCAATTTCTTTAATAATTTCTAAAATAATGAAAAAGCCTACCCTGATGTGAGTGTACCATTCTTCCAAGGTTTGGTGTTTTAGCCATGAAATAATAGACAAACTTCTCATTTTTGATTAACACCTCATCCACAAAATCACACATACAAACACACAAAGGTAAAAAAAATTAACTCAGAATAACAATAAACATACATAATGTAACTAGACATACTTGAACAATAGGTAAAGATGGAAACAACTCTGAAGGGGATACTGGCTTGATGATTTCCTTGAAAGAGAACAGAACAAAGTTATTAAAAATGTCATGGGTTAGGTTTACACATAAACAAAAACTGTGTTCCAATCTTAAGAAGAAATTTATCACGCTAAGAAAACTATTTTTGTGGGGCAGTACATGAACCACATTAAAAATCAATGCCAGGGCAGTTCTAAAAGGGGAGTTTTGTTACAAATAGAGAGATTTGTACTTGTGTGTAGATATGCATTCTGCAGCTAAAGCTATCTGGAAGCATGCAATAAGGCAGCAAGTTTACTAAAGAAAACACAGTAAGAACAAATAACCCCAAGAAAAATTACCTGTTTCTTTTCTTTAAAATCGATGACATGATTAAGTGCAACTGCAGAATATCCCACTAAAAAACACACAGTAAAAGTATTTTACCCAGTAAACAAAATGGAAGCAAATCCTATGAGAAAACTGTAAAATACTCATTATTTAAATGTCTTAAAGTTAATAATCGCGTGCATATTTAGATTTTACAGTATTTTTAAAGATGACTGGTTCACCCAAAAAATGCTTTAAAATAGAGGGGGAAAAAAAAAAAAAAAAAAAAAAAAAGAGTTTGGCTTTTTAACACAGCCCAGGCCTGACAACTCTTAACTCAATGGCAGAGCTTTATGAACACGAATACTTGGGCTTGGTGTCCCCAAAGGTCTGGACTAGTTTGGCCCTGTTTATGACTTTTTTAATGGAAAACTTCTAAGTATATTTAGGACAATTGTTAAAACTGCAGACAACGCAGAGCTGGGAGAGATACAGCTGTCGGAGAAGGTAAAGCGAGCCATTCAAAACGATGCCGACTAAACGGAGGAGAAGGTATCGTTCCAAGGGCTCTGAGGAAGATGATAGATTTGCCAGGAGCATTTAAACCACCCGCCCCAAACACTGGACCGGCAGCACGTGGCTGTACAACAGCTCTGCAGGAAAAGATCCGGGCCGCACGAAACTGCAGGCGGAAAAATCGGCCACGCTGGGAAAAAAAAACAACAGTTACACTGGGGTAAGCAGGCAGAGACAGAGCTGCAAGGAGCACCAGGAGCTTGCCCTGCGAGCCAGCCCCGGGCAGAGCCAGCCCTGGGCACTGGGCTTGCGGAGAGCTGCGGGCTGAGCGGACACAGCCAGCGGCGCCGGGGGAAACGCGGGTGGCGAGGGTCAGCCTGCCCGGAGGGAAGGGAAGGCTCATCCCGCGGACCCCGGCTGTGCCCACCCCAGCCCGCAGGCTCCGCCTGTGCCTCCCGAGCCCGGGGAGCCGCCGCTCGCGTCCCGCTGCTCTCCTGGCCGGGCCCGGCCCGTCCTCCCCAGCCGGGCCCACCGAGCTCCGGGTCGGCGCCGCTGCCCTCCCCGTTCGCAGGACTCACGGTGCGCCGCGGCCTCCAGCAGGCTCTGCAGGGACTTCTTGTCCAGCCCCTGCGGCAGGTTCAGATCGGCGAAGCCGGCCATGCTCTCCCCGGGGTGGGAGGGCCGAGCCCGGGCACGGCAGCGCGCACGGCGGCGGCACCGCCCCTCCGGCCCGCGGCAGCCTGGGCACTGTAGTCCCGCCCTGCCGGGCCGCCGGAGCCCTCAGCGCCGGCCGCGTGTGAGTGCCTCGCCGCGGGCTGCGCTGGCCGCGGAAAGGCTGCGAGGCGATCGCTCAGGTCTCAGGCGGGGGCTGTGAAGGAGATCCCCGTGGTTCGTTCTCAGGTAACTCACCCCGGGCTCTGAGGGACAGCCCCCCGAGCCAGGGCAGCCCCCGGCCCTGCCGCTCCCCGCAGCGCTCCGCGGCTCGCCGCGCCCCTCGGAGCCGCCGGCTGCCCACCAGGTGGAGCGGCAGCTCTGCTCCAGTGGCGTGTTTGTCCCCTGCTAAACCGGTTCAGCTCCATCTAAGCCTTGCCAATAAAAATCAAACCAAATATTTTCTATTTACAGTTTTGTAGTTATTGTCTTTCCTACAAAGCCCCGAGCTGCCGTGTAAAAGATATCCCCTGACACGGAAAAGGAATGAGGAGTTCTGACAGACCAATAACTACATACAAGTTCACTGTGTAACACTGCCACAAAAAGTACAAATATTGTTCTACCGCTGATAAATAGCACAGAATATGTAAAATACGAGTGGAAATTCTCAGTAGGCAGTTTCTGGTGACTTAGATCAGCTGCTGAAGACTGCAGTTCTGCAATTCCTATCCAGCTTCAGGTGGTCAGACCAGGGGGGTCCCTCACTTTTTCTGTCTTCAAACCGGGCTAAATGCTCACCAGGGGGAAGTCTGTGGAGAATCTGGAGCCTTGAATTCTTAATAAGGCAAAAATGCATCTAACCAAGGTCAAGGCTGCTGCCAAACTCTGAACATCCCTCCTGAGAGGGTCTGACCTTGATGCAGGCTGTGCCAGCTCTGTGCGTGGGACTGGTGGGGACCTGGGACTCATTTCTACCAAAGAAATCACTTGGTTAACAAAGTATGGAAACAACAGCACCTTCTTGGTGTGTTTCTGGACTTTTGTCTGATGAGTTACAAATACCTGGGATGGTGGCAGCAGAGAAGCTACTTGTGGGCTGCAGGCACTGCAGTGGGAGTTGAAGCAGCTCTGAGGGTCAGTAGGAAACAGTTCCCTCATCTGTATGGCAGGAAAAAAACTACATCACTCTGAAAGGGGTAAAAAACCCCAGCTGGTAAAACATCTTTGTTCATGCCACATCTATGGCAGCATTTTTTTCCTGACAATACTAGGTCAAGATATTTCAGTCAAGAAGCTGCGTTTTGGTCTATCTGCGTCTGTAAGGTGCTTGCCTGTTACATCAGATCAGCCAATACTGCCTCTCCACCAGCCATTTGAACAAGCAGCACAGCCTGGATGGTATTGCCAAGGTTTTTCTTTGATGTGTGTGAAGATGGAAGAGCTCGAGATGTTATTGCAGGTTTTCTTTGGCTCAGGGTTTGATGTAACTTGATTCGTCCTAATGAATGTAAAAAGTGATCCAGAAGCATGATGTATCAGTTATTTCTGAATGGCACTATTTCAGCAGTGTTCAGAGATACCAAAGAGGATTAAGCAGCCTTTGTGTTTGGCAATATACAAGCAAAAGAAACCTTTCTTTGAGGTACTTAAAATGGAGAACATTTAAACAGATCATCATGCAGAAGACCTGCAGAACCCTATTTGCTGTAATGGTGTAAGAATCTGAGTATGAAGCACTTTTAGCACCAGCTATCATGAATCATGTACTTAGAACAGTGCACATCCTTATTTCCTGTGTTATTATTTCCATATATTTCCCCAGTGGTCTGCTTAGAACTTCCTTATGGTCCTCACTGTTAAGCTGCAAGCTTCTAACATGCTTTGTTTCACTGCTGTCCCGAAGTTCTCCCTGGTGGAAACAGATCTCCTCACTCCAAGTGTTTCTTTCCCAATACACTTAGACCTCAAGACAATCATTTCAGCAAATTTTAATTCGAAAACTGTCACAGTTTTCAATGGGCAGCCTATGGTAGCTGCTGTTAGGGCTTTTTTTGCTTTAGTTCTGCGTTTGGCACTTTTAGGGTGCTAAGATTTTATTTATTACTATCTGCCTCAGCAACTCAGTAACATGAATGTCACAGTCACTTTTATCATAACCTCATAACCTCAATAAGCTCCTGTGTAAAGGTACAGATGGAGTTTTCAGAGTTGGGAGCTCTCATTTTGAGTGATACAGAATTTTAGGCATAAATGTCATCTTGATTGTTCGTTTTCTTTTCAGATGGCAGCTTGCTGTTGTTAGTATTTGCTAGTTGCAAGAAAAGGGAAGACATAATTTCATATTTAAGTTGCACAGATGCAAGTATTTATTTTGACAATGGTGAGAAATGCCAAATATGGGAATAGTTACCTCTCTGTTTTACTGCCACAGAGTGATGATGATTTATCTTCACAAAGACAAGAAAAGACAGAAAAGAAAAGTGCAGCTGCAACATATTTGCTAGTAGTTAGACAAGAGTGTTATTTGCTAAACAGTACATGCTGGGAATAAAAATCAAGGTTTCAGTAATACCTCTAGCCAGTCTCTGATAAAATATTCTAAATGTTTTGACAACATATTTCCACAAGGCAGAAGAAATATATACCTATACTTTATTTATTGTTCCCAACAGCTGGTCCTCACCAATTTATATCAGTTTCTAAGAAAAAAAAAAAGATGAAAAGAAAAGAAAAAAATCAAAATTATAGACATGAAAACAACAGTTCAAGGAGATAAGTTCTCTCAGGCAAGGAAGGACAAAAAAGGGGATGATAAGAAAGAACAAAAGAACAAGAGAAAATTCTGATCTGTTTATTTATTGCATTGCATACTCCTGTTACCTTCCTGCCATGTATACAATATTGAATGGTTTAAGGAGGGGAATGTAGCAGTGCCTTCAGCTTTTTAAGCTGAGCTGAGCAGAGCTGTTGTTTTCTAGAGGCAGCTGTGTGAGGGAAGGTGTTACCAGGCTGGGCTGTCAGCATTTTCTCCTCTGCTGCTGAAGCTCTTGCACTGCATTCCTTGACCCATTTCAGTCAGGATCCTCCAAATTAGCACGGGTCTGCTGTCTGCAAGCATTAATTCCTCCAGGGAGGCATGAAGGATCCAGGATTCAGTGCAAGGTTTTTCAACACAAACACTTTGATAGGTACAATCTGGCCTCACTAAATTAACATGTGCTTGGGAAACTGTATTTCCTTGGCTAGCCCTAATGACCTGTCTCACCTTATCTCACTAACGTGGGAGCAGAGAATTGGTACCAATACCCACACTCTAATGTATAGTATAATTTGGTATTCATATTTAGTATGAATAACAAATGCTGAAGATGTTATATGATTAGCACTGTTTCTGGAGGAGGGGAAAAAATTAAAGGAGTTAACTGCTTAGGGAGAGGGGAAAAAAAATCAAAGTAAAAAGTTCTCTTGCATTTTTTTTCTTTTTATAATCTGATTTTTTCTATATATAACAATAGTAAAATACCAAAGGTGAGATTTGCAAATAAAGTACATTATCAAATATTAACAAAATAGTTTAACTTCACCAAGTGCAGAAAGAATGGGGGACAAAGGACTTGGCACAAAATTGGAGATATATGGAAATATTAAGAGGCTTTTATGCATAGCGAGCCTAAATTATGCAAAGGAATTTACTAAGCCCAGCCAGAAAAATGATTTGATGATATTTTTTGAAGCCTAATGGAAGATGAAAAAGTAATTTCTTGGGTAGAGAACAAATGTCAGCTTCTTATTCTTGACACCTAATTGGACATTTGTTTCACTTCTGTATGCTGTCTGGAAAAACAGGTTAGAATTTTTAAACAGAATCACTGAAGACGAAAGTGGGATGTACCCTTGGAAAGATGGAGTCCTACTTTCATGTATTGTTATTTTAAGTACCTAGAATAGATGTTATCTCATGGAATGATGGATTCTCTGTGCTTTTGCAGACACTGGCCATATGAAACCCTCTAAATCCTCATGGAAAGCATCTCACCAGATTCAGCCCAGCCTAGGAAACTGGAAGTTATTTTAGGTGTGTCCTAGTAAAAAGCTTTCAAAGAAACATATTTTAGAGAGTTGTCAGCTGCTTTGTCTTGCCAGGGTTTTTCACATCTTCTCTGCAATAGCACATAAATCCCTTTCTATAATGGTACGTAAATTGACTTAAATTGCTTTTTTTTCTTCAAAGGTAAGATGACAACAGCAAATTCAAAGAATGGTAACGTGGCCCTTGAGAAGGAAAGAAATCAGGTAATTAACTTGGAATGAACTGTAAGGGAATTTAAAATACAGAACAAAAGACAAGGTTCAGTCCTACTTTTGGATTGGAATGAGTAGGAGTACACACAAATGATCCTGCGTTTTATCCATGGAGGACATTTAGAGAGTCACATCCCAGAAGTGTATTGAAAAGCTGTCAAGAAGAATGACTGATTTAATGAACTGGGTTAACACATTTGCGGGAAGCACCAGATTATAATTTGCTCTGCTTTAGTGACATTTTAAGCAACTGAAAAATTGCTTTTACTGGGAGTATTAAACTGTACAACTTTATCAGCTTTTGTGATAAGAATCTATTTTGAACAAAATTTACTAAGTTCCTAACTCCTCAGCTGTACTTCAGACACTACTTTTAAAAAATGTGTTCAACCAATAAGGAAACATTCTCTCTCCAAGTTTCGCCTTAATGTTTTAACTTAGATATGCCCTTGCCGTTTCTAAAGACCTTTTTCTTCCTAATATTTGCTTAACTGAGGAGAACAAAAGACTTGATTTATCACCTGGTGAGGTCACTCGCCTGAAACTCAAGGCTCATGAACAGATTTTGGGTGGTTAAACAGGGATTTTTATTTTTTTGATTTAATTGCTTTTGTTGTGATTGGACACAATAAAGCAACTAACAAAGTGTAGGAAAACACTTGACTGAACAGGAAAGCGCTTCCAGCTTGGTAATGGTCATAGAGCTGCCCAGGATTTCATCCTTACCATTGGTTATTTTATTATCTTAGTCAAATCAAGATGTGGGGTTGGTAGGGAAGGCCAGCAACTCAACTACCAAACCCTGCATTTCTGACCACAGGAGGCTCTGCCTGTGCTCAATCTGTGTCAGGCACAGCTCAGCCCAGCCTTTCAGTCCCTGCTCATACATATGGGCCAATGCAGTCATGCATGTTGGAAAGCCCATCTTCTAACAGGAAGAAGATGGAGAAAACAGGAGATGCTGACAGAATGGAAGATTTCATTAAAACCAAGACATTCTGAGAGTCAAGTATTGAGACCTCAGTTCCTGTGGGTTTGTGTTTCACTAGTCTGTAAGACTGTCAGCTGTAG
>VZSR01000257.1:1994346-2020390 GCA_013398615.1 Brachypodius melanocephalos | reverse complement strand
GACACTATGCTTCATGAACACACTGCCAGATACACAACAAGTAGGTGGGAATTAACAAATAAAAGATATTTTATAAAACAAGTGGACTATTTTGTGAAAACTTGACGCAGGAGACAAGTTTTACCATTAAAACAAGTGCTTTTCCAGAGGAAAGAGGCACAAGATCTGAAGTTCGCTGGGTGTGCCTTGTGTCTGCACAAGTAGAGGCTGACAAAGTTTGGGAAGCTAAAAGATGTTATAGGAAAGAAATTTATGGATTGGTTATTCTCTTGCTGTTCTGCACTGGATGCATTCAAGCAGTGTTACTGAAAGGGAGTCACAAAGTGAGGAGATGCAAGATAACCTAGAGGTGGCAGGGCAAAGGGGATTGCAATTGGTAATTTTTCAAGGTACATGAATGGGGAGTTGAAATTCAGTGAGCAGCAGGAGATTTGAGATTAAATCACATTTACCTGAATGCCTTTGCTTGAAACTGGATGTTGTATTTTCCCCCCCACATTTGAAACTATCTTCTGTTTGCTCCTACCAGGGTTTAACACTGGATGAGTTTTCAGAAGTGATTTTGGGGTCTCTAATTCTTGGGGGTTCATCCAGACATTTCAAAGGAGCCTGATAAGTCAGAGGTAAGGGAACATTAATTTGCATTTTTGCCGAGCAGGGCACTCTGGAGACATTTAAAAAGTAATTTCTTTCCTACCAAGGTCACAAAAATAGTTTCTGTTAGTAAGGTTGTGTTTGCTTCAAGATTCTCAGCAAAAATGCAATTTTAGAAACACTTCTCTTAGTTTTTGAAGGGAACATTCAAAAATATATATTAATAAATCAAAAAAATGCAAATGCATATCATACTGGCATGATGTGTAGTGTAACCTGATTACACTGGTATCAAAATATATTTTCCTAGTGTTTTTTTGGACTGGATGAGTACCACAGAATGAAACATCAAAGATTTTGTAGTTTTGTACACTAAAGCAAGATTACTATATCAGTAGTAGCATGCTTATACAAGAGTCTAGAAGAACAGAAATTAATTAGGGAATGTTTTAACTTCCCTGAATTTTTTTTCTGAAAATTATTTCTCAAAATCCCTGAAAACTATATAAATTATCTTATTCCTTTTAAAGAAACACGGTATTATTTTGGATATCGTCCTTGAGTTTCAAATATTTCATTGGAAATATTTGTGGCAACTTTTGAAACTTTCTTTATCTGCAGTTGATACAGTTGATAAGTACATATGGCACTGTCTATTAGCTACAAACACTTTTTTGGTTTTTTTCCCCTCTCAATATGTAACACACAGATCTGGTCTTTCCTCTGTGGACCAGAAAGTCTGAAGAAAGCTGCCCACTGTAGGTCTTGTATGAAAATAAAGAGCTTGAGAAATAGTTGAGTCTGCTGAGGTGCAGAAGAAAGAATGGGGAGCAAAATCACAGGTTCTGGTGTCTGCACTTTAGTTTTTCTTGTTGTACTGCATAGCCAACTATTTCTAAAGGACTGAATAGTATAATTCTTCCTATATATACTGAAAAGAAGCAAAAAAACCAGCTGAAACTTTTTGAACGATCTCTTACTGCCAATTTTCATTTTCAAAAGATCCCAGTATTAAATATGTCACAGTGAAAATTTGTTTTTATTCCATTTGAACTATTGTAGCAAAACTAGAGAGTGAGCATCACTGATTTTCTTTTTATACCTTGGAGTTTATTCAAGGCTTTGTATAGAAATCTAGATTATCTGATCCATCTGTGTGGTTCTGTACATATCAGCACATGTGCAAATCTGCTAGTGATTCACTTCTAATAATAAACATGGCTTTTGGGTAATGCACAGACAAGAATTCATTCTCTAGTAGTGCTGAACAGAGGGGAATCAAATCAAATCACTGCTGAGCATGTTCTTTCTGTCTACTGTCGTCTTTGCTATCAAATGGGAGCTAGCACAAGACACCACAGGAGAGGGTTTATTTCATCACTGATAGCTATTTCACTGCTAATTGCCATAATTTTTTAAAAAACCAACCAAAACATGAAGCCAAATGGGATATTACAAAAATAACTTTTTTTTTTAAGTTAAGTGAAACCAGAGTGAAGTCTATTCTTAGAGGTACATTGTGTCTTGAAAAGAAAATTGGCAGCCGAGTTTTTTCCTGAGATATATCAAGGAAAAGGGTGGGATTTTGGTGCAGTTAAACACCTAAATGCAAGTTTTTTACCTTGTAGAAGTTTCAAGTACCACCACAAGGAAAGTTTATGATCCAACAAAAATCCATTTTTGTTTACAATTCTTACGTCTCTCAAGGAGATTGTGGGCAGTGGAGGCAGACCCATATGGAAGGGGGTGAAAATGAACTTCTCACGCTGGAAATTATTTGTCCTGCATGGTGTAATAGGTTGAGGGGCAAGCAGCAGCTTGCAACGTGTTAATAATGGTGGAAAAACTGGTCAGGGACCAAGGCAGAATGGACAGAGCTTGTTCTATCTGAGACATTCTCCAAGCTGGGTAAAATCCTGCCTGCAAGAACACTATTTTGTGTGGCAGACTTATGTACAAACTTTTTACTTTTTGTTTTTTGGCTGAAAACTCTCCAGTCTTTTGGGAAGAGGTTGTAATTGGAAACCCAGGCAAACATATCATGAGGTCTCTTCCCAATAACCTGGCATGGAGCTGTGCCACCTTCACTGCCACTGAATAACACTGATGCCCTTGGTGGCATTGGAATCATGATTTCTTGTCAACCATCCAAGTGTCTGTGATCAGAAATATGGCTTATTGCTGCTGCAAGTGAAATTGGGCCACCAATAAAGAGATTTAAGTACCTTATTTATAAACTGTTTGCTTTTCATGAGATTTGTTGGAGACTGGAGACAATGTATTCCAACACATGATTTGCAGATCTCTAAAGAGGGGCACAAAAGGTAACTGCAAAAATTGCAAGTCTGTGGCAGTAGCATCTGTTCACTAGAGGACTGTTCCCATGTGAGAAAATACAGGCATTTTTTTAATCAAAGTAAAGAATAGTGCCCCAGAAGATTTATTCTGTTAACAGGTGTTTGTTCAGAAATTGTCCATCAGTATAAAAAATGGAAGGCATAAGTACAGATAACAGAAGTATATGCTATTATCTAAACTTATTGTAGAATTTGCAACATAACTGTCATCATGAATATAAGCCATGAAAACATGTTGGGATTGTCATGAAATATTTCAGATATACAGTACCATTTGCCAGAATAATTTTCTGTAAGCAGCTCTCCATGTGGGTTGTAAAATTTTCTTCATTTGCTGTAGAAGTTGACGTTTAGCAAACAGTCGAAATATTAAATCCCTGAACAAAGAGTTTGTTGTCTGGCCACAAATTACTTGGAAATATTTATACCCATGACCCAAAAGAGCTGCTGACAAGATGCAAAGATTTTCTTTAATATTCTAATAAGATGTTTTGATACTAAAAGTGGTACAGCTTTGGCTCAAAAGACTTAACTTTTGAATTATGTACTGCAGTTTCCTTTTCCTTGCCCTAAATATCTGCATTTGAAGACCCACTTCTTATCACAAGTGGTTTTGGAAACAATACTGATTGTTGTGTCTCAAGAGTGTATTGTCCCCTATGAAAAAGCTATTTTTGCAAAATGAATATGGTCATTAACAGAACACAATTTCTTTTTTTAAATAACTGAAAATAAAATAGCATAGTGAACCATTTGTCTATAAATTAAACAACACAAGAAGGAGTCTAACATTTCCAAAGCCTGTTAAATAACACAAAGCTTCTGTGCTGCTACTGAAATAAAGGGAGGATCTTGTCCAATTTCTTAAACATCTGTGTTTTGCACTGACCTACCTGAGTGATCCAGCCCACACTGATGCCAACCTTCTGCCCCTAAATTTAAATGAATGTTTGACATTTTCAGCCTGGCATTGAAAGCTGCTATCATTGGGAGCTGTAGCCACAGAAATAAACCTTAGGCATTTTATTTTTTTATCCACACAGAGCTGATGCCGCCATACCTCAGAAGAGCCTTAGAGTTACCAACTTGTTGCTGAGGAAAAAAAGAAAAAAAAAAAAGGGGGGAAAGAAAAAAAGGCAAAGGAAAGGCATATTCACAGAGAGGTGGGAAGAAGGGCTTCTTTCTGCTGATCCCACTTGTTCCACTGCTTTTGTGTGTGGTGTAGCATCTGTAAAATTAATATAAAAGAGAGTTCTTGATATTCTTCACATCCTGCTGTCTTTAAAGGTTCTGGAGGAGGAGATGATCTATCATCAGCTGTATTTCTGTTTTAGCATAAACGTATCATTCGAAATTCTGAGGAGCACCAAAAGGTGTTATGAAAGTATTGTGACCACACAATCACACGTTGAGCTGGAAAAAATGGGTATTTGTGAAAAATCAATAGCTGAATCTGTCCTCAAGTTTTGTCATTCTATACAGAAAGCTTAGGGGAAGAGAGCCAGAAACTCCTTTCCTGACAAGAAAAAAGCAAGAGATTCATTTTGTAGATTGGATGTTTTCATGCCTGTGAAGCTGCTGGTAGCAGTTTGTGTTGAAATGTGTTCTATATTTTAAAAATATTTAGTGCTGCAGATTTTGCATCATTTTCAAAGAGAACGAAAAATATGAAGGATGTTGCTGAAAAAAAAGAGTACTCTGTAATGGAAATTTGTTCAGAATTGAACAAATTGAATTCAGAGTTCACTGAAGTGGAGGATTTGTTAGCTGGAAAGAAATAATGTCCATTTGGCCATTGCTTTCTTCATTCCAAAGGCTGCTGGTAAAAATGAATAAATGTTATGACAAATGAACTACTAAATACCAAGGTGGGGAAAGGTGAACATACAGTTTTACTGCCTGCAGTTTGAGTTTTGCTGCAGTTACTTCTCATCACTAGATCTTTCTCTTCTCCTTCAGTTAATGGGCAACTGGGATTCTGTATTTGGGGATTCTGAGTGACTGCAAAGGGAAGAAATATGTAAAAAGTAATATGAAATTCCTGAAATTTTTCTGTTTTCCATTTATATAGGAGAGCTCAACCTGACCAATTTATTAAATGATATTAAATTCCAAAATATCACTTAGTGAGATATTTTGTGAGGAAAATGACAGCAGGCAGGAGAATTACATGTGAAGGGAGAACTCAAGACTGGGTGCTTAAGCATGTTGGAAGTGAATAGGTTGGTTAAAATGGGTGCTAAGGAAATAAATGACATATGGCTGAGAAATGTGGCAGCTACAGTAAACCTTACATTCGTTGACATGAAAGATGGTAAGACATCATAACCTCATTCTGCACCATGTACTGAGCAGAAAATATACAGCTAAAATATCACAAAATGACATAAAATAGCTGTTTATATAAGTTACAGGGGAGGAATCACCTTATTATCTAATGATATGTCACTGAACCAAAAGTTTCTGCTGGAAAGGACTGTGAACAGCAGTTTTCTAAACGGTTCTTGAATTGTAGACTCAATTTGATCTGACCTCCTGCCTCCCTTCCTTGATAGCTTCCCCCCATGCTGTGCTCTCTCCAGCCCACAGCCTCTGCTTCCAAAACTGGATAGGATTTTTCTCGTGTTAAGACTTATTCATACTAGGAAGAGAGAAATGATTTTACTACTGTAGGGGAAGCAATCTGGTGTACATCTTTAAAAACCACCTAGATAAACACTATACGAGATGCTTTGTATATGCCATAGTTTTTGAAAGAATATTCTTAATTAAACCTGCTGTAAACTTGGGTTTTCCTGTGTAGCTAACACTTTTTATGATATAGTTTTTATTTTGGCCAAGTAAAGCTTGAGGGCAACATTTGTGATTTTCACATACTTGATCCAGTGGAACACAGCAAATCTTTTGTGTGATTTAAAAAAAAAAAATCAGATCTGCCTTCAGGCCAATACAACTATGGACAAAGTCCAGAATGTCCAAGAAGGTCAGGTCTGTACTGAGATTCACCCATCATGACTGTACAGGTGTTCCTTAGGGCTCTTGCAAAATTACCGTCGTGAAGAAGCAAAGAGGAGAATTTGGTCCTGCTCTTTCCAGCATTTTTTCCTGTCTCTTCAAAGAGAGGAAAAGAATAAGGGGGAGGAGGGAAGAAGTGTTCTAGAGGGGGTTGTTCTTGAAGTGCTTTATCTGGAGATATTACGTTTAAACTGTTTGTATTCAAGGAAGGAAGAGAAGGGACATAAATATCAGCACATTGAAATAGTTATTCCCTGAGGATACTTTGTTTTAATATAGTGATATTATCAGCTCAGTGGGCTGTGGTTTTTCATTTCATTCATCACTTATACTGTGGAAATTTCTGAAATGTTTAATTTAATTGTACTGAAGACATCAGTCATGATTTTCTAGTTAAAGTTGTGGGAGGTTTTCATTTTGAAACACTATTATAACTTTCAAAATAATTCCTTTTAAGCTGATGTTTAGTGTCAATCCAAGCGTGACTCATGTAGTGAAGTTGGAGAAAATCACCTTTGCCATTTCTGCTTTATGTTGGTCTGATGACTGATTAAAAAACAAAAGCCAGCTTTTCATAGCTCTGAAATCAAGCCTCCACACATTCTTTGACAACTCCCCTGGGTGTGAGGGACAAGAGGGTTGAGATGGGGAGAACACAAAAGGAAAGCGAGAATTTTCCAGTTGCTATCTGCAAAACATATTCTTTTCCATTTTTGTGTTTGTTTGTTCAGAAACTGCCCCTGTTGAAAAGAGTAGGGATTTCAGCTGAGCTGGTACTTCGAGAATCCAGCTCTTTAAAGAGGAGGATAAGCACTATAACAGGATTCAGCAATATTTCAAGGCAAGGCTCATCCTTCCTCAGGAGCTCCTGGACTGTGCATTCATGCTCGAGGTCTCTGCCAGCACCACCCCCCTCCGGTCATGCCACATCATTTACTCACATCCATCTCCCTTTTCAGAATTACCCAGTCCTCCTCTAACATACAAGAGGCCTTATGAGATAAAACCTTTTTCCGAGCTTTTTCCAGCCTATTTTCCTGCGTGTTCAATAGTTAATGAACGTTGCATCACAACCAGACTGACATAAACAAGAATGCAATTCCTCTTTGATTCTTTTTCTAGAAAAGAGTTTTTCCTATCTCAGTCTCCCAGAAGGTTAAATATCTTCTCTGCCCTCTCAAAAAGAGGCCAAGCATGATGTAATAACTTAATAAAATGAAATACTGCTTCATACATATAAAGATGGAAACGAATGTGAAAACCCCATGTAATTAGATACTCAGCTATAACACTTGACATGATGCAAATGCACTACATTTGTTTGTATGGGTCTACAATATTTTGGGATAATAAAAAGGGTCTGAATGTGGAATAAATGGAAAGGTGAATTTTGATAGAAATAGTGTTTTCTGATATAAATCCCCTTGTTGAAGATAGCAAAAACCTGTCATCTCTGAACATATTTCTATTTTCCTTTTTCTCCTTGATTGATAAAATGATTTAACAACTACTCTGAGTGATACCACAGGGTATGAAGCTGTATTCACAAGCTTCTGCACTTGTGAAGCAGCTTGTGTGTATACTATGATGAATTTCATGAAGAAATTTTCAGTAAATGAGATGTTTCTTAAAAAGCCTGAGAAGTCTTTCTCTAGGGAATATTCCTAAAATGTTGCTAGTATATATTGTAAATCATGCTTCATTCTAAATTTTGATTAATATAACTTTTTGCTTAGGAAAAAAAAAAAAAAAAGAGAAAAATTTAGGAAAAATATTTTGACTCTTCTCACTTCTTCCACAAAAATAAATATATCTGTGTGAGATAAAGGAGCTTGCAAAGCTGGGAGGGTGTGTGTGTGTGAAGAGGCAGAAGTGGGTAGAGAGTTACGCATTTTCTTGTAGGAAAGCATGAAATAAGTTTTTATAGTCCCTCATCTTTCCAGGTTGCTGAACAGTGTAAAGAAAAGTTATTCTTCCTGTGTGTGACTTGCCCGGATTTGGAGAGCTTTAGAAGTGTTACAGATCATGTACCAAGAGGTGGGGTGAAAAGCACTTTTGAGCTCTGTGTATAATTAATCCTGTTGCACTCAGTAAGCAAACCACACTTGTATACAGGAAACGAGGGATGATGAAACCCACAAAGCTGGAGTTCAGACATTCTGAAGAAATTTAAAAATAGTAAGTCTTCCATCACAGAGTGCAAATTCCACATAATTTGTGTCCAAAACGTTTTCAAATGTTTCCAGGAGGCTGGTGGAGGATTAAAGGGGCTGAAATCCACCTCATTCTTTATATCTCCTGCATTAATGTCTCTGGTGATGGTAGAAAAAGGAAAATATACAGGTAGAGTTTTCTTCAAAGAGAGTTAATAAAAGCATTTAGTCTATAATTTAGAATATTTATGAGGGTAATGGCAAAATATTGGGTAGGAAATACATATTATCTAGCATTTGCAGGCAGTGCTGCAAGGTAAACATCAGCAACTCCATGTTGGGGCCTTTCCTTCCAAGCAATGTATAATTTGCAGTGGAAAATGAAAGGCTACTGAACTGGTTTGTGAAGGGGAGAACAAGATGTGCCAGGTGATAAATGCTTTGACAATCGTGCAGGGTGAGAATAATGAAAGGCAAAGGGTGAGGGCAGGTGAAAGGAGTTTGCCAAGGTCTGAAAGTCAAGAGCAATGAGGTTTCAGAATTACAAGTAAGGTGATAGAAGTGGAATGGGAAGATGTTACACATATTCTGGCAATATGGGTGTTATGTGTTTCTTAGAGAGAGAACAGAAGGCATCCCCCGTCTATGGGATGGATGTCTAAGATTAGTAGGCAAGAATGAAGAAGGAAAAAATACAGAGCTAACAGAGAAAGAGTAATAGGGCAGCAAGAAGGTGAAATAAAAATGAGTGAAGTAAAAGTGCAAAAAAATGAGCTAAAATAAATTAAAAAAAAAATATGAAGCTGTAAGGTTATACAATATGAAAGGAAGGAAGCCCAGGAAGGCACAGAGAAACTAAAAGAAATGTAAGAGAGGAGAAAGCAACCTTCTACTATGCAAATTACATTCCTTTAGAATGCAGATATTTAATTTTGATTGACTTAATCCTCCCCCACTGCCAGGAAAGCCTACACTTCTTGAGTTCATCAAAAATAACCCCCTACAATGATTTTTGAGGAAAAGAAAAATCAAGTCAGAACAGTTACTATGTAGAATAAATTGAATATGTACCCACTACAGCAGGGGAAATGAAGATCATCCCATTATAAAGAGAATTTATGAAAATATGTTTCATTAAAAAGAAAAAGAGGAATAATGCAAAGTGTTAAACTTACTGAAAGCAAAACAAATATTTCATTCTCATTCTTCCAAATAAGAAAAATAACACATCATCCTTTCAATGATAAGAATAATGTTGAAATTTTATGCAATGCGAAGCATAAGCATCTAGAAGAATCAATATCAAAACATGCATGTAAGATCCTTTATATTTGTTCATTCATCATCAGCTGAGAAGGATGAAGTAGAACTTTCTAGGAGTTCTAGAAATGACCCCTGTGCTTAGGCTTTTATAAACTATACTAATTCACAGCATAGGAAAGATGCAACATTTTACTAGATAAAGCATAGAAATAATCAAAACATTTCTCTCTCTGCTGAATAGTGTTTTGCCTTTGTTAGTTCTGCTGTCTCACCATACCATTGCATGATATTTTATGTTCAGCTTTTAAAGAGACTGAATTCATATTCTGAAAGGTTTCATTTATGCATTGAAATTAGTAACTTTGATCATTTCTGCTAAGGAGAAAAGTATTTTATGGCCTCTGAAATATCCTCCTCTTCCCAGGCAATAAACTGGCAGTGATCATGATGTGATTATGAGGCCAGTCTGTATTGCAGAAAGGTAAAGTACAGTTGTGCAATAATTAACAAGGTAATTGTCACAATATAGCACCATAGCTGTGCACTGCAATGCTCATGTCCCCCATTTAGGTCTTTTTATGTGTCTGTTCTTTTACTTCTGTCTCAATTACATAAGTTTGTGGTGGGAATAGTATTTCCCTGATCAGTTTGTATGTTTGTATGCCTTGTTTCATTTAAAAGGATGTCTGAGAGACAGAGCATCTTTTGCATTGTGTAAACACATCACCTTTGAAAAGAAAACAGTCTTTGCTAGGTGTTTAGACATAACCATAACAGAAAGAATAGATTTAGTATTTCAACTTGTTACATTTACATTTGAAGGAAAGGAAAAAAGTTATCCAGATACATTACTATACTAGAGAGAATATTTTTGAATGCTGGATAGATTTTGGGAATGGCATTTTGCTCCTATTCTCATGAAGTGTCTCTTAATGTTGAGCTGAACCAAAGAGAAAAAAAATTATGAAAGATGATGAGGGAATCATAACCAATGAAGAAAAACCAGTAGATCAGCATAATTCTTCAGAATAAGTTATTGCAGATGAAAGACAGGATGGGATTCCATAGATGTGGGCTTGCAAAGAAATCCTGCAAGGACATGTATTGAAGACAGAAAGCTTCTGTGCTAGAGAAACAGAGAAGCAAAGGAGGAAGCATTGTTGTGTCTTCAGAACAAAGCAGTTTTATGACTCTTAAAATATGACAGTAGGAGAACGGACAGAACCTCATATTAAGCACAACTCCTAATCAAATAGTAAGTGATAACAAAACAATATGTTGTGATTCCTGGCAGAAATAGCTGTAATGCACATCTGTATCATTTCCAGTATAATGTCTCTAGTCTTGTTCCATAGCAATCCAATCTGCTCCATAAAAGCATAGTCAGTGAAAGGTCTAGTCTGATTCTGGAATCCGTTAGATCAAGTCAATGAGTTCCAAGACATAAATGTGGACTAACTAGAATGGAATTCTATCTACTTATAAGGTACATGGAGACCAGACACGTGTGGTACAACAGTTGCATAAGTGATGCTGATGTCATGATGCATTTCATTTATTTTTGAATTGGGCAGGAAGCTTCAAAATTATTTTAATTCTTTTAACTCTACAGTTTTCTGTTGCTATATGACTACTCACTGTGACAGGCAAGTCCTTTCACTCTTTTATCTTTTAGCCATATAATGGTGGAAGGAAAGAAATATTTAGGACACATGTTCACAAATTGGAACATCTTGTTACTATTTTCTTTCTATTGTTTAAGTCATTGTAGCTGTTAATTCTCAGGTTGTCTGCTGGATATTTCAGAAGGTGTGAGTACTAGGCCCATCTGCCTATGTGATCTAGAGTTTAAGGGATAATGGAGATGTTTTTAGCCCTGTGGATAAAAACTATTCTTTGTGGTCATTGTAATGGATTGATAGCAGAAAAGCCAGAATGAAAAAGCCCACAAACTGAATAATCTCAGGAGCAGATCTATTTAGTTATAATGGTTTTACATTAAATTGTCTAGGACAATTTCTTGTCATTAAATGCTAACCATTTAGAGATGCTGGGGAAGAATTCTATGGCACAGGGAAACAGATTTTTGTAAAGCAAAAGGAAAGGATTTTGTTCATTTACCTTTTCCGTTGTTCTTTTTGTGTGGCAAGTGACAACAGTGTACAATGGCTGGTGAAAGGAGGGAATCCTTTACCCCCTCCCAGGTTTGAGCTGAGCTCCAGAAAGAGGCTGGGGTAATTTTTCCCCACCCAGAGCTGGGCACACTCTGTGTGCCCCCCACCTGAATGGGACTGCAGCAGCAGAACCAGCTCCTGAACCCTCAGTGGGGAGGAAGAGACGCTGGAGAGATCATGAGAAACCAACCCAAAGCCGGGATGTGCTCGTGTGTTTATACACACACATTTAACAAGAAGTTTACTCTGCCCTTCACCATTTGCCATCTTTTTGGTCTCTGCTGTTTACTTTGAACTCTCCAAGCAAGGATCTGTTTTTTACATATGTGATGCGGTAGAAAAGTGTTCACATCATCCTTTTTATGCTGTATCCCTTAGACAGTAGTGCCATTTTCTTCCTTCTCAGTGTTTTCCACTCACCCAGCACCCTTGGAACAGCAGCAGGATGTGGCTGCTGTGTTTGTTGTGCCTCTCGTAGGGCTGCCCAGCTGGTAGAGCATCCTGCCCTTCAGTGTTCTGCATGCAGCATCGGGCAGTGCTGGATGGAAAATGCCATGACCAGGTTAGGAGAAATAAAGGCCATTCATCTGCCTTTGGGGAGTAACCCAGATACAACCTGACTGTGCTGGGTGTAACATGGAGAAATCCCTGACTGGCAGAACTACAGGCCAAGAAATTCAGAGCAGGAAGAATACAAAATAGCGTTGCCCTTCTTTTAAAAGTGAGAACTGAGGCACAGTTTCTTCTCCACCAAGATCAAAATGAACATCTGTGGCATGTGAAAGAAACAAACCTCGGAATAACAAGTCTGAGACACTTCTTTCATGTGGGGGATAGCTGAGACACATGAAATGGGCTTTTTAGGGACTCTGCCTTCATTCTTTCCCAGTAATAAGACCCCAAGGTGTTACTTATACTTGAATATCTTAAGTTCAGCTGATTTACCTTAAATATTTTTATTAAAGTACTAGTTTAAGATTAAGAATTACAAAGGATATTATTCCACGGAATTTGGCACAATATTTTTGAACTTCCTGAATCTATTAAACCCTGAACACTCTTTAGTGTATTAGACAACAGTAGTGATTTACGTTATTTTGACATTGCAAATGAATTTTCAAGGGTAATGGATTTCATATAGAGAGATTAAAAGATAACATTCCTTCACTTGTGCCTGCTGACTCCTTTCCCCCTATCATACTACATTTAGCAAAATGAGTAAGGCAGAAAGGATGCTGGTGTATTTTTATGTTAATGAACGTATTTTAATTTCAAATAGCATTTCTGAAGAAAAGATACACTCCAAAAAAGTGATGCCAGTGCAAAACGAATGAATTTTCATTCTTTTCAGTATACTTATGCTGTCATGAATTCTTTTTGTTATATTCTGGTGCCTGAGAATGTATCAGTAGGCACTCGGCGTATGCAGCCTACAGATCTGATTTTTACAGAAATCCTGCTTAACTTTTCTAGCTAGATAATAAAGTTCACCTCAAAAGTGGATCATTTTTAGTGACCAGTTGTGAACTAGCTGTAGAAGTGCACACTTCAGGAAGGCAGACAAACTTTTGAAGTTAACATCCTTGTTGAATGTCCATAATTTCCATAACTTTTTTTTTTTTTAAAAAAAAAAAACAACACGTGGTAAATGACAAGAAGCCTTTGCACACAAAGGTTGTATTGACTGTTTTGTACCTAAATTGGGCTATTCTTAGACAAATTTTAAGGGTAGGCCGCTCTTGTCCCTGAAAATCTGCAGCTGAGAGCTCACCCTTGCTGCAGTTCCATTGCTTAAAGCAGTGTGATGTATACTTTAATCAGTTAAACTGAAATTTCACTGCCCTAACTCTTTTCTTCCGTATCTTGGAGCACCTTGGAAAACCCTCGGCTCTTTGGGAGTGAAAATGGTTTTGGCCATGCTGCTATAAAACAGAAATGTCCCTGGTCTCTGCATGATGCCCATGGCTGCTGGGCCAGTGGCTCTGTTCTAATGCTGATGGTGAGGGGCACAAGAAGCAGCCCTTTTTGACAGCACAGTCACCGCTCTGATCCCAGAAAATTCCAACAAGAATGCTTAGTTCATGACCCCTCCAAGCACGGATTCACTGGCAAAACCATGACCTGGTACAATTTACTTGTGCAAGAGTAGGGCACAATAAACCAGTCTGTCCTTTGTGCAGCACTTGTCATAACAGCCATATAAAACCAATGGCATGGTTGAACAGGATTGTTGATACTCATCAGAGCAGATCAGTAAATGATGTTTCTTTCACTTCCATAACTGTAGATACCCAGCTGCCTGGATAAAGCAAGAGCACTGGCCGTGATTTACTGCACTGCAGTAAAATCAACAATGCAGCATTCCACAGAAAAATTGACCCATTATAAACATTTTTCCTGTCTAAAACTGTGTTTTCTTCCCAAAGTTCCTCTCTTGAACTGAGACATATTTTTATTTTGTTCAGCAAAAGTTTGGACATCGAATAAATGCGTTTTCTTTCTAATTAAGTGATGATAAAAAGATTTTTTTTATTACTGAAATAGCATAAATAGGACTAAAAGAATTTTTATGTAGAATGGTAGCACTATAGATTTTAACACGTAAGACACATGAATTTACAAGTTGGAAGCACATGCAAAGAGAGGATTGAAAATCACAAAAGAGAAAACTTAGCCAGAAATTTTGGTCTAGGGCAGACTACGTGAAATAGCTGTTCAGAGTGAACCCCTGCCCTCTGTAGTAACTGTGTGTTATCATTCCAGGTACCTGGGGATAACAAGGCCTCTTACATACCCTGTAAGGCAGAATGGGAAGTGTATGGCCAAAATGATCCTGTGTGTCTGGCTTTTATCTGCCTCCATCACCATACCCCCGCTCTTCGGCTGGGCCCAGAACGTCAATGATGAAAAGGTTTGTCTCATCAGCCAAGACTTTGGCTACACCATCTACTCCACGGCAGTTGCCTTTTATATTCCAATGTCAGTGATGCTTTTCATGTACTATCAGATTTATAAAGCTGCCAGGAGGAGTGCTGCTAAACACAAGTTCACTGGTTTTCCCCGTCTGGAAGAAATGGAAGGGATTTCTGCGAATGGACTCGTAAAACTGCACAAGGAATCTGAAGAATGTACTAACTTTTCACGGCTCCTAAAGCATGACAAGAAAAACATTTCCATCTTTAAAAGAGAACAGAAAGCTGCCACCACCCTTGGGATTATCGTTGGGGCTTTCACAGTCTGCTGGCTGCCCTTTTTCCTCCTCTCCACTGCCAGGCCCTTCATCTGTGGCACAGCCTGCAGCTGCATCCCCCTGTGGGTGGAGAGGACATTTCTGTGGCTGGGCTATGCAAACTCTCTCATTAACCCTTTTATCTATGCCTTCTTCAACCGGGACCTGAGGACCACCTACCGCAACCTGCTGCAGTGCAGATACAGGAACATCAACCGCAAACTCTCGGCCGCGGGGATGCACGAGGCTCTGAAGCTTGCAGAAAAGCCAGAGTTTGTTCTGTAAGGCCACCCATCCTCTGCTGTGATATCTGGTTGTCTTATCACGTTAGCTTTTTCCCCCACAGGTTCAAAAGAGGTGTTGTAGGAAGCACCAGGCTGCTTGAGCTCTGTTAGTGCAGTCAACAAGAAAACGAGGTAGAGCCCACCAGTGCTAATCAACCTGGAGAAACGAGACCACCACCTAAAGAATTTGGGTGTAAGAGGGAGATGAGAAAGGATGAAAGTGAAATGTAGTGCAGGGTGTCTGAGCTGTTAGCGAGGAAAAAGCAAAGCTGGCCTAACCCATTTTTTTGGCCCAAAAAATGTTTTGTAGGTCTGAATGCTGGATGCACCTTGTGTCCTAGAGATTCTTTGCTGTAATAAAGACTCGAGAGTGGTGAAAAATTAATTTCCTTCCACTTTGGTATTACAAAAATAAATCATTAAAGAAGAAGCTGAATCAAAGGTCTTCTATTTTTTAGAAATATTCTTTATTATAAACCCCCATATGTTTATTAAATATTAATTTACTGGATTGCCTGGAAATGAGCTCTGTTGTGAAATTTAATATTACCTTTGCACGGCAACTCTGGCACTGGAAGAATGCGTTACACTTCCAATGTGATTATGAGAGTTTGAGTAAAGTCAGCTGGAGCAGCACCTACTGCTGCATACAGCCATGCAGCACAGTTAGCTGCAGTACTGCTGTGCAAATCACACCAGGTAATCTTGTACTGCATTTCTAACATAACAAATGTGTCTGATTACAGTTTATTTCAGGATCTGTCTGGTCTTTGTCCGTCTCTCCATTCTTTAATTCTCTTGGCTTTCTCAGCTGAGCACTTCTCTAATCTAGATGGAGACTTTCTGTGCTCCTTTCTGGTGATGTATGGTTTGTCCTTGTTTCACTTCAGTAGTTAATTTACTGTCTATTTGAAAGCTCTTCTATTTTTTGGGATTTCTTTCTCTTCTGAAGTCAGTAAGGAAAAAATAAACATAAGACCTTATGACTTCAGAGGCGTCTGGACTTTATCCTTAAAAAACAAATTTAATCATCACTTGTGCTTAAAGTGATTTAAAGCCTTGCCGTGTGCACGAATAAAGATAATTCACTTTTTCTGGTTCTAGCTTTTTCTACCACCATTGCAGTTTGTCCAAGTATGTGATCCTATGTCTCCTGACTTTGGTAACAGATCTCTTCCATCAGTGCAGCAGAGCCAAATAGTATAACCATGTTTTTATTAAAAAATTAATAATAACATATTGATTATATTAATATATTGGTAGTAATGTATTAATATAACATAGAGTAATAGTGTAAGATACTATTATAATAACTTAAAATAATAATAAAACAACTCATAAGATGAGTTCTTTGGCCCAAGTTTGCCCTGTACACCTTGCTCCAGCTGAAGCAGAGGGTGCATTAGTGAGCAATGTCTGCTTCAGAGCTCGGTCTACTGTTCCAGATGTGGGGACATCAATGAGGAGACCTGGTCATTATCAAACTGCCTCAGCATCAAATCACACTGCAGGCTAACTTCTGTCCCCACTTTCTCAAATATGAAGCCAAAATGACTTAAATGAGTTCGGTGATGTTAATTTGAGCTAAGTAGGGAGCAGTCTGTGCCAGATCCCTTGTTCCAAGCATACAGACATAATTGCAAACACTTGAGCCTCTGACTGGCACATGGACAAGACCTGGGCTGATGTGCTGAGCTGTGTGTACTGAAACATGCCCAAGTAACTTTAGATGCATTCATACACTACGGTAGGGAGAACATTTTGGCCTCATTTTCAGGGTAAGAGGCTGTATTCCAGCTTCAAACCAGTTTTCTAAAGAAGTTTCAAATTGATTTGGGACAGTCCTATTTCTTTTAAAGTTTCCAGTGTTATGCACAGGGATAAGAAGAGATTTGTGCCCAGAACATCCACGAGCTCTGGAGTATGGAGTAGAGCTCCTGTTAACTCAAGTGTGTTTTCCATATTCAACAGGAAATGATCGTTTCTTTATTACTTATCAGAGTGGCTTTTTATTTGTTTGTTTGTTTCCAGCATAAGTGAGAAGCTTTCAAGGCCTTCTGCAAGTTTTTGGGGTTTTTTTTCCTATGTAAGGATATACATGGGAATATACAAATAGATGTATCTGGGAAGACTTGAAGTGGGACTATAAAACTCAGAAGGTGATTTTAGAATTCTCGACAGAGGTTTCAGCATTTTTATTCTGCAGGAGAGCCTGAGAAGCTGTGTTTTCTCCAAATAAGATTTTTTTTCCTTTTTTTTTAAAAATTTTTTTTAATGAAATATGTGTCTTGTGAGTCAGAGATTGACATTTGCCCAGCTGTCACTAAAGGCAATTGCTTTCCTCTGGGAAAACACCCTGTCCACAGCTTCCCTCTACCATCTGTTTCAGGTAATGAGAGCCCAGGAAGGAATAAGAGTTGTTATGATGTGTATATTAATCCTTGAAGTTTTTGGAGATAAACATCTATATTTGATCCCTGGATATGTTTAGAAAGAAATGCAAAACAAAAGGAAAAAAAAACAAACAAAAAACAAACAAAAAACAAACTGGTACAAAGTTTCTTCATACACCCAAACCACAATATAGACAAATGGAAGGTGGTTTTAGATGGAGCTGTATTTGAGGGGGAAAGTAAAGAAGGTGAGAAGATTAGAAGAATGTCCCATTGCCCAAGCACACAGAGAAGAAAAGAAGTTGAGAAGAAGAGAATGTTTTTGGAGAGAATTATAATGGAAAGAGGCTTTAAGAAGAACAAGAAGGAAATTATTGTTTGAGTTGGTGAGCAGGACATTTCATTTTTTAAAAAGATAAATAAATAGAACTGCATCACATATCTAACTGCAGCAATAGCATTTTTTTTTTCACTTAGACAATTCACTACACATCTGACAAGGGAGTGTACTCAAGAATGGGTAATGAAAAGTCTGTGTCAACATGTGCTTTTATCAAACCTGAGAGGAGACTGCACTCGTGCTCTGGGTGCTCTTACACAGAGGAGAGCCAGAAGGGTGGATCAGATAGACGGGTGGGGAAAAACATGGAAATAAAAGACTCCAGGAAGCAGCCAGAGCACAGGCAGGTCATAATAACATTGACTGAGTGAAGAGGGAGAAAGTGAGAATTGTACTCCCCCTGTCTGCTCAGCAGTGTTTATCAGAGGGAGATTGTGGCAGGAACCTCACTCCCAACACTTTCTCCAGCTCCCACCACCTACCAGCCTGAACATCTAATAGTGGAACACACATTGGCACTTGCCAAACCCCTCTGTTGAGAGCAGGAGTCTTACTGGGTAGTAATAGAAATAGCAGAGTAGTAAAACCTGTGCCTTGATGATAATTTATTATTATTATGCATCCATTGCTTCACATTTCAGTTTCCTAAAAAGAAAAAGGTCTTTCATGCTCTGTTTGGAGCCAGCACCACCTGCAGAAAGATGAGTCAAAGAGTGGCAAATAAATCTGCTGCAATGAGACACAAAGAAGGGAGTTATTGATCAAATTAATACTATAAATAATGCAGACAAAACCCACTCACTATTTTGCCCCTGTTTCCTAGCAGGAACACAGATGCCCAGGCAGCCATTGCTCCAAATGTGCAGCATTTTAAAAAGAACATTAGTGAGTGAACTGTTTGGATTACTGACCAAGATGCTGCAGTTACAGAACTGGAAGGTGTTGGAAGCAATGCCATTGGTTTTTGTGCTTTCCCCTAGCTATTAAATTTTCATATTATTTTTCTAATCTTTCAGGGAAAAAAAAAAAGAAAGCTATTTAAATTACAGTGTTCTTGGAAAAAGTGCAAGATCAATGTGTCATCAAATCCTCTTCACAGTTTGCTTAAGAAGTAGCTCTTGTCTTTTAAAATGTTTCTCAGGAAGACACAGAGAAAGAGAAAGGAGAAAATTAAGAGATTTGGGGAATGGTTTTAATATGCAAAATTATTAATATCCTGGAATAGGAGGCATTTCTGTTTCAAATGCTGAGGGGATAGGGATGGTGAGGACTAGAAGGGCTCAAGCAAGTAAAAATAACTTGAGAAACATTGAACCAGAAGGGTAATCTTTAAAATTTGTGAGAGATACAAACTTAGGTCCCTCTTCATGGGTTTAAATCTTCTAAGGTTATTACCACTCTGAAGCAAATTATATTTTCTATATACAATTTCTAAATATTTTGCCAAACTGGCCTGTCATTCCCCATACCCAAAATAGCTGCTCTGATATTTTGCAGAATCCCTTCTCATGTAGGGACAGTTCCAAAAGGACAGAATGGCTTTTATTTGCTGAAAACTGAAAAGATGCTCATGATTTCCACATTCATTTCTCAGTGCTGCAAGCTAAAAACGCCCCCATTGAGCTATTTGTAAAAGATATTAATGTATGGTGATTGTTGAGGATAATATTTTGATGATTTGTGTAACTTTCTGACTTAACTGATTGAAATTACAATTTCTCTCCTTTGCCATCTTTTGCACAGAACTAGTCAAGTTACTTCAGAAAAAAAAAGCCTACAAAAAATGTATCAAAGTTTCCAGAAGAGATCATGCAGTGTTATAAACCAACATACCAGGCTGAATAAATATTTTGCCTTTAGTTTTCTGTCTACTCAGTCAAAACCAACGATATTTCATTAATTCAGTAGCTGTGTGGTCTTGCTAGTTCCAGAAAATTGTGTTTACAGTGTGCTTATTTTTACCTTTAGCAAGAAAACAGAAATCAAGTCACTGAAGTATACTTAGTTCAGCCCTTTTGAAAAAATCTCTTTTAAAGGATGGAAAAATATGAAAGAATGCATCTGGATAAACTTGTTATTGTCTCAGGAAACTTGACATCTTTGGCTAAACTAACCGGGTCTGTGTTAAAACAACAGGGATGTCTCAGTCAGATCTACCATCCTGAAGATGGTTGCAAGGAAAATACAAAATTAGGCCAATTAAATGAAACTTTACTTTTCAACAACAATTGCAAAAGCTGACAAATCCATAATTTTTGTTTCTGCCTTCAAAGAAAACAGTAAATACAGCAAGTGGAAATCATGCTAAGGATCTTCCTCTTGTCATTACAAAAAAAAATCAAAAGTTCAATTATGCATGTAGAGTTAGTGCTGCTAAATAACATATTTTTTAAAATATTATTATGATCTTTCTGAAATAATCTCCTATCAGCCCAGAAAAGAGAAAAACAACAACACTCTCTAGGGCAAATTATATAAAATCCAGAATTTAATTCTGGCTGTAAAAGAAAAATCTACAATTGCTTATTAAAATATCTTTATCTTTCCTTTATATCTACTTTTGAACTTGGATAAAATTACCAGCCTTCCTTTAATTTGGATCACTTTAATTTGGATGTTAAGTGAGAACACAGGATGTGTTTCCATGTACTAAAATACTTGAAATAAGTGAGAACACAGGTTTGTCTGTAAAAATGCCTGCTCTTGATGCAATTAGAGATAGGAGTAATTCTGTGATTTCAATAAAGCCACCCACATTTAATGAAGGAATTTAGGGATTTATCCACTGGACTGGGTGAAACAGACTGAGAACCTCCTCAGTTCTCACAACAACCCAAACTCTCCTGAATACAAAGGATTGAAACCCCCCAGAAAACTCCACTTTCCCCCAGCTTCCCCATTTGTATGGGATTTTAGAGAATCATCCCAGTAATGTGATCTAATTGCCTCTTGAGAAATGTTTCCATTTATTTCAGTGGTATATTTGGTCAGAACTTTTTAGTTGCTCCAGGATATTTCTCATCTAATTCATCCACTTTTTTTAAAAAAAAAAAAAAACAGGAGAAGTTCTGATTTCTCCAGGGAAAAAGAATCATGACCAAACGTGCTTCAAAGCAGCCAGAAAGAGTCAAGCCAGAACAAGAAGAAAAAAAAAATGAAGAGTTGGCTTTCCAAAGAACTGGAAAGATTTATGGAATGTACTTCATCTTCCTTGGATGGGAATGTGCTAAAAATATTCCATGAGCTCGATACATTACATCAAATATATTTCTATTGGAAGTACTCACATCTTGTTTGTTACAGAGGAAAATGCTGCTACATACAAATGAAATTAGTTTTCTGCCTGAGAAAGCCAATTAATTTCAGCAATAAGTCTGACCCAGGGCGGGGGGAATGCCACTAAAACTCGAAGATAAAGCGTTGTGCAGATTTCCACTGCGTGAAAGACGCAGAAGAACATTTGTATGTTTGCCATGCTCGTGGATGCTAACACTGGTACTCATATTCAGGGATTGTCAGGGGTACTGAATGGATTTTGCTGTACTAAATAAAAGAGGTTTCCAGGCAAATGCTGTCTCTGTGGATGCTTTCAGAGCTTGTGTCAAAGAGATGCTGTGCACCTGCAATGGGATTGAGAATGACAACAATAAAAGACCACTTTTTGTTGAAGATTTCTGTTGTGTTATCTAAATTGCCTATTACTTGCTAACATATGTGTGCTTGGTTCTCCCAAACTTTTGTAAAAAATGCTGTTTTCAGCTACACAGTGATGAAAATTAAGGGGCAAAATTGCAATGCACATGTGTTACACCACAGCTAATTTACAAATACGATTGCTTTGCTTTAATGGAATTTTCATGACCTGCCAGTTGGTAAATTTCTGTCATTTCAACTCAAATATGTGTAAAAGCCGGAGAATTTCCACAGCACTTTGCTTTTTATCTTGCTGGCTAGCTAGAGAAATAATTTTTTTTAAAAAAATGTGTTTAAGAAGTGTTATTTCTGCCCATGGTTTGTTATAATTAAAGCAGCTCCCTTTGGCTTGACAAAAACGAAATGGGTGAATATAAATGACTATTTTCCCCAGGGAAAATTGATTCAAGGCACTGTTCCTGAAGCATAGCTTTTAACGTGGGGTTTTTTTTGTTTTTGTTTTTGTTGTTGTTGTTGTTGTTGTTGTTGTGTTTTTTGTGGTTTTTTTTTTTTTGAGCTTCTGATGTTCATTTCCCTTCAGAGTTTCTAACTATGCACGGTTATACAACGCACAATCAGAAGCATTTTTCATCCCCAAAGTCTGTCTTCTTTAAAAATACACCTGGATGAGCACTTGCCTTATTTCCACAGCTCTGGGATTTGTGATAACTTCCTTATTTGCAGTTTAACCAAAATGTTGCTGGTAAATCATCCAGAGGCTATATAGGCTATATATTCCATTGGGGCTTCAATTTCCTTTGTTTAAACTAATATAAAAGTTCACCAGAGCTGCCTAAATAAGGAGTCAGACATACAGAACAGGCCAATTAATTTCTTACTGGCAAGGGATCAGCATGGGAAGCAAATCAAATATATGTTAAGCCTGTGAAGAAACTAGAATAGAGAGCCTAATCCTTCTACACACAGTGCTGACAGCCTAAAATAACCCCTGTGGCTACAGGAGAGCTCCAGAGAGGCAGATTTTCATCTCATGGGGTCAGCAAGGCTCATTTCAGTATTTTACTGGTATGACTACTCAGTGTGAACCCTGAAACAAAATGAGTCTTATAGTTTATTTTCCAAAGGCAATGGCACAGAAATGCTTTTTACTCGGTTAGCTTGAGGTATTTAAGAGGAAATGGGACAGTTATTGTCAGTGGGCAGTGGACCAGATCTGGCTGCATTATATGAGAACACCTCCAGAGGAACTCAGCTGAAGGCAAAACTCCACTGGCAGATAATATTATAACTGAACCCAGGGAGAAATGGAGATGGTAGCTTCATAAATGGAACAATAAAACAAAGAAAAAAAAAAGAAAAGGTGAGGAGAGTTTACTTCTCATAAAAAATCCCCAAGCCTTAAGATGAAGGGCAGTGGCTATGGCCACTGAAACTCATTTTCAAGCTTTATGGTCTCAGCTGCATATCCATTTCAAAAAGGCAATGAAGCAATTTTACTTTGATGAATTAGACTGTCATTTTTCTTGCTCATGATGCTGTGTCAAAACCTTAACTTGAAGTGAAATGGAAAAATTATAGTTATACAAATATTTTAAAGAATTAAAAAGAATACCCAAATCAAAAATAGCTACCACTAAAATTTTTCTGTGAAAATTTATGGGGTTTTTAATATAACTTTTAAGCTTATATGTGTGTTTTAAGAGAAACTTAGTAGAGGGTAAAAGATTTTGAAAGAGCTTTTAGCTACTAGGGAGCTACAATTCTAGGCAGATATTTCTATATATAACTATCTATGTAACTATTTCTATATATATTTCTATGTATAACACACACACTTATGTCCCTTGTATTTTAGGGCAGTACTGCCTCATGAAAAGAAGGTACTGAATCTATTATTGCCTGGTAAACATTTGTTTGTTTTACTACCTATTCCATTCCCAGAATCTCGCAGAAATGATGATTTTTAGGACAGGTTGTGGCGTCACAGATGCACATAAAGCTGCAGTTCTACCTGCTTTTCCACGAAAAGTTTTGCACCCGGGAATTTTTAGATATGTAAAAACAGAGAACATCAGGAACTACACGGTTCTGATGACACTTTGCCAGGCTAGATGGAGCTGTCAGGTCTGTCACCTCCCAAAGCAATGCACAAACCCACACAGCAACAGGAGGGTGACCCAGGGCTGAGTGCGTGCCCAACAGCAGCTAATAATGCACACAGTGTTTTAGAGGATTGGGAAGGAAATTGGGCTGGTCAGGAGATGAGGCAGCCTGGTGGGATGAGGAGTTGAGCTTTCAGTAGTTCCCACAGCCCACTGTACCAGGGCAGCACATGGACCTGCCCCACACTGAGATAATCCAAATTATCTGAAATAATATAAAACCAGCAGAGTGGATGGTGCCAGGAACAGGGCTCAGAACCTCTGCTCTGGATCTCCGAAGGATGCCTCTCCAGCTCTGTCACTAAAACCTGCTCTGGGATGTCACAGAGAGCAGTTTGCATTTTCACAAGGCTGCCTTATAGTGGTTACCATTGCATTTATCAGTCACCATTGTCTTTTAATTAAATAAATGGCTTTTAAACATTGCAAACCCCTTGATCTTTCACTATCCTGTCTTTTCACACAATCCTGTCTTTTCCCTATATACTCTTGTGGTTAACAGACCACTGAGATATTTGATGGATGAATCTACTACACCTTTGTTATATCTCTCTTGCACTTCTCTTACCAACTGGCTTTTTTTCCAGATTAATCTTTTATTCTACAAACATAAAGCCTTTTCCTAGCTGTCCCCTTGATTCTACTGTAAAGTTCTTACCAAATTATGTGGCTTTATCAATATGAAAAAGTGATTAATTTGTTTCAGACCTGAGCAAAAACTAAATTCAGTGATAAAAGAAGTTCTTCTTATTATCACAATATACACTGATAAAGTTATGTGAAAATCATAGCTACATATAACATGTAAACAGTAAGATGGGCTCCATTTTAATAGATAAAATGGATTCTATGTATTATATCTGCTTCTAATATGTAAAATTCACCAGATCATTGAGATGGAACTCCATTTTAGGTAATATATTTTACCTTGACAAAGTCTGGTAAAACATAAAGATGGGTAACAAAGAGAATCTTTTCCCCACATATCTTACCAAGAAATAAAAATACGATGAAATTAAGATCTTCATATTCTAAGTGGCCTGTGCTGAAAACACTGAGATTCTTTTGTTGTCATATGAGTCTTACTTGTAATAAAAAGAATTGCTGCCACTTGCATTGGAAATTATTCAAATTTATACAGCAGACTAATTTAGCAGAAAAGGAAATAGGGTTCTTCTGTATTAGGTACCGAGTTATATTATGCTTTTAAAATGTATAAGCCTAGAGGAATATTAAAATGTTAATTTGGGTAGTGTTTAAAAGGTAATTACTTTTATACAATAAAAGAAGAAGTCTACTGAATACTAATCCCTGTGTCATGCTTTTTTTGAACTAATGCTACATTAAATAGAGAATCCATTTGTTTAAGTGATTTTAATTTAGATACATGGAAGACATTCTCATCTACAAAAAATATCTGGGCTTTTTCAGCTCACCTAATGTAAAATCCTTACTGTATTAAATTCAACGTTGAAGAAAGTACCTATTCTTGTTGGATAGCTCTGAACTGAAAGAATGACAGATTTTTAATGACTCTTCTGAAGAAAGCACGGTTTGGGTGCTCAGCACAAGGGCTGCCACAAAGAGCACTGCAGGGGCCATACTGAGCAGGTAGAGACTGATTGCTCCTAAACAAAAGCTGATTTCTATTTCTATTTCTATCTATTCAAGCCTTTTCAGAGAAGAGTGAATGCTGAAAAACTTTACTGGCATTTCAGTCCAGAGAAGACTGCTCAGACTAGCCAGCATATTTTGTCCAATTTCTTGATTTTTGTCACCTAACCTCTCATCTGTGATAATCTTTTCAATGCACAGAGGGCATCCATCTTGGGACATCCTCAGAAAACGATATTCAGATGTTGTATAACATCTTTCATTGATGCTAGTGTTGTTTTTTTTTTTTTTTTCTTTTTAAGCCTGTTAAATCAATGCTTGTTTCTGTAGCCAGAATCTTTTCCTATGCTTGACTACCTGTATGAATTAGTTTGTTAAAAATATGACTTATCTAAGTTGGGTATTCAGCCAAATAAACAGAAATTATTTCCAGCTGAATCAAAAAAGCCAATAATGCTCTTTAAATTGTGAGAAAGCCAGAGATGATATTTTGATTCTTTTTTTCAACATATTATAAAAGAGATTTTTAGAAGACAGAGTGTTCTGAAACTGCTCTCAAAAAAAAAATCAGTTTTTCATGCAACCACTTCACTTCTGAGCAAATCTCATCTCTTATGGTTTCCATTACCAGAATCAGGAAAGGTGAAAGACACAAGCAGCAGCACAAGCCGTGATGGGAAATCACATCAGAGAAAAGCCATGTTTGAGACTCTGAGCTTGGATGTGCAGTGCTCCAGGACAAAGGCAACAAACCCAACGAGCAGGTGACATCTGTGTCCTCAGGCTGGGGCCACTGCCCAGGGCCTGGATGG
>VZSR01000257.1:1971872-1983426 GCA_013398615.1 Brachypodius melanocephalos | reverse complement strand
CAATCATATCTATAAGGTCTCTCTGTCTCACCATTCCAAACACCCCCCTTGCTGCGTGACCTGGTCTATCAGAACAGGGCTCTCAGAGATTGAAAGAGGACTTTAATTCTCTTGGATTTATTTAAAAATTGAACTTCTCTTTCCTACGTGAAGGTTCTGCAATGCCACGTTAATGGATTTTGTGATAGGGAGGCAAGAAGGGGGATGCTGTTCCATTACTGTTCTGAGAGAAGCCCAAATCTGCCAGCAGACTTAAAAGTATTTCCTGAGAGTGATGCATAGAGAGATTTGAAAGGCCTGAAAACCACACTATACATTTAAAAAGCTTTTACAAAAAAATCTAGTAAAAATGTTAATGACTTGCAAGGCAATTTGATTTGGAAAGGGGGAGTTTGATGAGACATGCCTGGAATTGCTGTTAATGACTCAAAACACTGCGCTAGAAAAGTTTCACTTACAGGGAAGCTCCGAAGCATTAAATTAGCACTCAGAGGCACTTGTTGACATCCCTGGGTCAGCTTTCCATGAAATGCAATGTCCTCTGCAATATACTGAACTGTCAAATCAAAGTCAATGCAGCGCTTTCCCCCAAGGTTCAGAACTTCTTTTCCTAAAATATTAAGTAGATAAATGTGATTAAACTGCATTTGAGGGACAGACCAGAGATAAAAGATGCTTTAACAAACAACTCTAGTGAATGTGAGCTCTGCTAAGTGGAAAGGTTTATAGCTCAGAGCTCAAAGATGAGCTATTATTTTTCTCATTTCATCAGCTGTACTGAGTATTTCTGTCAATCCTGCAGTCCTCAGGAGGGACTAGTAGATCTGGCCCTGACATTTTTCTAATTTCTTTTGTATGGTTTTATTGTTAAAAGCTCATTTGCAATCAGGAGTCAAAGACAGTAATCAAGAGAACGAGCTCAGTCAGAGCACGGTGCTGGTTGTGATTTTATTCCCACAGAGAGTGCAGTGAACACTGGTAATCAGATGTTCTTGGGGGCAGCAACCAAAGAGAAAACTGTGTAATTTATGTAAGAAATGACAAAAGTGTTATTTTAAGCTGGACTTAAAGAACTATTTACAAGAATGAGCTCAAGCAGTCGATCCTTGTGGGAGACAAATGCAGAAAGATTGATCTGTAACTGTATTACACCTCATCCACATCCAAGTCCTTCAAAACAATCCTAAATCACACAATTCTCTGTTTCCTGTGTTAATTCATCCATAAAACTCTTAACAGCTTTATCAGTTCTCTCTGCTCCCTGTGGCTGCCAGGGAGGCTCCAGGTTACACAAATTGATGGGTGCCCATCCCTGGGTGCCTGGAGCCAGCAGCCTGGACACCTCAGCACACACAGGATCAGAAAACAGGAGTGCCTTCGTGCCAGAGCAACCCAGGGAAATGAGCAGAGCTGCTCCAGAAGCAGCCAACTTAGCCTGCTTGAATTCCACCTGCACTGCTTTATAGCAGCAACTCACTAAACCTTGTGAACTCAGAAAAAAAACTTGGAGTTTATTTGTGTGTCTTGAGCATCTCTGGTTTTGGAGGAACGGAGATCGGTAGCCTTGAGTTTCAAAAAACACAGTGTGTTTTATTGTCTCTATTCATTCTGTGGTTGGGGATGTGTGTAGGGGGTGTGGAAATTAGGTTACATACCCAAGCTTTACGTCCTTCAAACTATAGAAATGTTGCAATTCAATTATTTGTATTTCTTCCAAAACCACATTATGTCAATCCCTAGACAAAGGCTGACGCAGACAGCCAATAAGGAAAAGAAAAAGAAAGTGTTTCTCTCTTGGCCTGGTAACAAAGGGCATTGAGATTCCTAGCTGAAATCATGGTTAATCACAGGTCTCAAATCTTGCTCTTATATGAATGTCTGAACCAGAGAAAACTCCTTCAGCTCAATGCTAAAGTCAGTTTGGGCAACCTGAGGTGAAGGAGCAGGATAAAGCCTTGCTCTGGGATGTGCCACATGGGATATTGTTATCTGCTTACTGGGAAGGAACCAGCACATATTCATAAAAAACAAAGTACCAGCCAAACAAATGCAAACCCCTGAAATCCCAGGAGTGGCTCTGGTTTTTCCCAGGATCTGAACTCTTTGAAGACCCATGAATCAGCAAAGGCCCGCACAGCTCTTGAGAACCAACCAGAATATGGGGACTAATCTGAAGTACCTGTTTGACAGCTCTACATCCAAAGGGGATCCAGCTCTCGGGAAAAAAAATTACAAAAGAAGTCATAATCCAGGGGTTGCTACTTGGATATATAATTCACAGGTCTTTTAACCTTATATAGAAATAGGTGATTAAATAAATCCCACAGTGTGGAAGTAGATACAAGAGAATGTTTAAAAATTATAAGGAGATGATTTTTAAAAACTACTGAAGTGCTAAAAAAAAAAAAATCTTATCCTGGTTTAGCTTTCTGAAAGAATGTACTATCTCTGTCATTCCTTTCAATAACTTAAAACTTCCAGCTAAACAAACACACAGTGACTGTTTTCCCTTTTTGTTCTCTTACTTTTTTTTTTTTAGTAGAGAAACTCAACCAACCACCCAGAATCCCCACATCATTTGGGAACAAAAAAGTGAAACCCCAAAGCACGGTTGGCAATGTGCAGTCCTTTAATTCTTTTGTTTAACAATGACAAATCAGAGAGGGGTGGTGTGATCTGTGCTGATTCTATACAGCACAGATTTTCTTAGCAAGCCAGATACACCAACACATGGAAAATGTAACCTACAGGGGTCTTAGATGAGGTCTTTCCTTCCACAGCCGTGGTTTAAAATATTAAGGCTTTGCAAATGCACATATGTTTAAGTGCCTCTATATTAACAATCTAGTGCAGAAGACTTTTCTGCACATCTCAGGCACTGTGCCAAATGCCTTCTCTGCTCCATCTTTCAGTCCTGCTTGCTCTGGGAATGAGGACTGAGCTTTACTCTCCACTAATCAGCAGTAGACTTGCATGCTGTAAACTGTCAGTGATACCCATCATTAATTCAGCCTGCAGATAAAAGAGAAGAGATTTCTAAAATAACAGTAAATCTGGCAACGGGTATCACCCATGGATCCGAAAAAGCAAGCAAGAAGAAATAGGAAATTTAGAGCAAGTGTTCTTGCAGGAGGTTTCAAAACATTCTGCACAGATATTCCTGTAATAGAAAAGCGCATCTGCTCCATACAAAGCTAATGAAATCACTTGGCATAATGCGTCTTTACTGCCCTCCTCATTGCCCAAGAATTCCTTCTCAAATGATAAAGAGCCATTCATGATGTAAAGTTGGTGACCATCTCAAATAAATTACCTCAACAGATAATTTCTATTGAGATCTCAATTATTTCAAGTATTTTCTCATTTTAAACAGTAACAAAGAAGGGAAGTTAATGCTGATTTATCATGAGATCCAGGCCATTATGAAATCAGATCTATTAACAAGGATAATAGTTTCTTTTTTAGTCTAGATGAAGGCAATTTATGAGTGCTAGGAAATTTTGCAGATTGCCTGTGGGTAGAGCTTGGCATCTATGTAATTATGTGGGATCTCTGAAGGCATTTAAAGGCCAGTTGACTGCTTTTAAATCATCTCTTTAAACTGGTGACAACACTAGGATATAAAGATTTTGTGGCCAATTGAAAGAACAGTATTTGAGTGTTGCCAATTCTGGCCCAACAATTCACAAGCCTTGAAAGTTCATACCCAGATATTATTTTATAGGGTATATATTAAAAATTAATCACAAAATTGATGTTGAAAAAGACTAATTTTAAAAGAAATTAAAATATACCAGAGCCATTGGAGAAAAATTTGAATTGGCGAACGCTTTAATTATAGGAAGTAACTCATAAAGCTTGCCTGGTTACAGGGATCAGATCCAGGAAAAGAACATTTTCTTGGCCCATTCTTCATATATTTCTTCATGCATGGCTGCCACTATTAGCATTCTGGCGATCTGTCAGAAGGGAATTACTGTGCATACAACTGTCAATCTGCTCATAATTTCAGACTTCCCACACACACTCTCTAACACATGCACTGAATCATTCCCAGCATCCAGGTTTGCTGCCTGTTGTGTTTTAAAAGACAGTAGAAGCCATTTCCTTCCTTCCTTCCTCCCTGGGGTTCATATTACAGATAATAGAGAGGCATATATCCCCCTGTCACCTCTGGATTACAATCAGGTTATATGTGATAAAGCTGTGTGTTTTCTTATTGCTAACAATACCTCTGGTTGCATACAGTAATTAGAGGGTATTAAGGTATGACTCAAATAGATTTGCAGTAAAAGCTGCTCTCAATGAGTGGTTCAGTGCTCTAACAAGTAGAGTCGCTAATTTTCTCCTGTGAGAAACACACTGAAGGAGACCATTTCTGAGTGACCATTTCTGCTAGAGTTTGCATTGCAGGAGTCACAGCATTCAGCACTGCACAGCACAGGGACACTGAAGGGCAGAATTTAACTGCTAAAAAAGCACACTTCTCAGACCTTCTGCACCCACTCATGAGATTTTCCCTCTTTTGACCAGTTGTCCCATGGAATTGGGGCAGAGTGGAGCAGACACCAACCCACAGATGCTCCTGGGTGAGCTGGTCTGGGTGCAAACCAGAACACCAGGACAGTTATTCATGATGCCAAAAGGGAGGGGAGAAAACAATCCCTCGAGGACACCCTCCCCAAAAGGCTCTCATTAACTCTGTCAGACACTGTTCTTCCCTGCAGTTTTCTGTGCTGTCTGTCGTGAACTGCATCAGTTCATGACTTTCATGCATTACAAATCTGATGAAGCCAGAACATTTGCCACCAAAATGTCAGGAGAGCAAACTCTTATAGAAGAGATTTTTCTTCACAGGAAATTGCAAATGCCTGTATTACCTCTGATTAGAGCATAAAACCTAGGGCACAGCATTTGAAGAAATGAAGAACTACAGTACTCTGCTATAAGAAGAAAAACACCTAGTCACTAATATTGCAAGTAAAGTATAATTTATTTCACTGTAATTTATAGAAAAAATGTATCCTTGTCTTTATGCAAAGCAAAAACTACTTTTCCTTTTACTGAAGAACTAGGTTTTCAGTTATCCCCATTGATGTATTCTGTGTCATTTAATCACAGAATCACAGAACTGCAGTAAGGCAACAGTAAGAAACTGTTGCATGAGTTCTACTTGCCTTGTTCCTGACAGATTTTTGTTCATCTTGTTGTTTAAACCCCTTCGTTATGAAGTTTCTCTATCTTTCTTGGGCAAGGTATCCCTTTGCCTAATTGCACCCAGAGCATACCAACATAACAGGTTATGTTCATATTGCCATTTCAGTCTGCTTCATCAGTTGTTCAACAAGGAGAAGATTACTACAAAGAATCTGATCTCAAAAATCCAAGTAATCTGTTTGTAACCAGCAGGTTAATATCCCTGAAGGAACAGGAACTTTGACTGTTGAATTCTAATTGTACTCTGGGCAAAAAAAACCCCCAACAAACCTTTAGATTACAGGTATCATCTACTATAAGTCATGGGTTGGTCCTGAATTAGTCAAAATTATGATTTCTTTAAAAAAATGGAAAGGGGGCCTTCCAATTATTTTGGTTTCCCCCCTCTATAGTTACGAATTATACCTGAGCTTTTTTTATTTAGCAGGTAAAGGATAAAAATAATTATTCAGTTGGATTATTTGTTTGTTTGTTTGTTTTAGTGAATACCTTTTAGGAAATTGTGTTAAATACTTGTGTCACTACCACATTTCCACTGCAGCAAGTAATCCACTGTCCCTAGAAAATGTTGTTACATGTCTGATATTAAATAAAGTTTAAAAAGTTGTTTTTGTATGATATACTGAGAAACAGTAATATCTTGCTTGGTGAGGTTTCTTGCACGTAAATCTTTGAGTGCTCAGACCCGTGGCTCTTCTGAATGCACAGAAGGGAGGAGCAGCCAAAATACCTTGAACAGAAGATATTTTGAGATGTCAGGTGCCATGACTGAGTGCTGTTTGCTAAGCCGAGGAATGGTCCCAAGATGAGAATTTGGAATAAATAACAAAGAGAAAATGGCACATAAAGAACTTTTAAAACTCATGATGTGGGAAAAAAGGCTATTTAAAGAGCTCATGCTACAGAGCTCTGCTTTCTTCTTAAACTTTGAACGAGAATTCAAGGAGCTTTGGTGTATCTGGATCTTACGAACTGAACGAGCAATGCATGGAATCAACCATTTACCAACTGCTCTGCAAAAGAGCAAGCATGAAAAAACTGAGTAAATAAAAGATGCTTAACACCATTTGACAGATCTGCTCCGGGCATTTACTGCTATTTTCTTGCAAACGAAACCCTACAGAGTAACCCAGGCTTGTTGCTACATTTCTGATGTCAGTTGTTTCTTTTCCCCACATTTAATTCAGTAATGTTTTCTATATGTTGAAACAGAGGTGGCAAAAATGTCCATTGTGCCAGAATAGTCCATGTTTTTGCTGTTCTGTAACTGCCTAAAAACCAGAAAAATGGAAACTGGGAGTAATAACACCTATAATTAGCACAGTTGATTTTCTGTCTGGAAAGAGTCATGGCATATTTGTAGATGAATATTCCTGATTTATATAGCAATAGTTTTTCTGTGGGAATTTTAATGTTTGGGATTTTTATTTTTTTTTTTTTACTATTGAAGAAGACAAGTTTTGCTATTAAAATCAGAATTCAAGGCCTCTTCAAGTTTTCAAAATATTAATTCAAGTAGTGAAAATGACAGAGGGATGAATTAAAAGCGGATCATTCTGTCAACTGCCTAGACATAGTGCTACTCTTACTGCAGAAGGCAAGCTCAGTGTGGAAAAGCTATTTAATTATGAATAAATTCGAGCATTAGAGATGCTGAAATGCAAGAAAGAGTGCTACAAAGCAGCTACCATGAAGTTGTTATGAGAGCAGGAATTTTTGGGCAGCAAACAGGAGTTTGAGGAGGTATTCCCTCACCACTTTTCAAGAGGTTTCACAGGAGTCAAACATGATTTAACTGCTTCCTAAATGTGGTTTTAACAAGCATTTACTTCTGAATTATGCAATGAATTGATGCTCTTCAGTAACCATAATAAAGCAAATGGCTATCACTGAAACATTATCTTATTTAAGATCTGGAGTAGAATATATCATGCTAGGTTTGCTTGCTAGGAATTGTAGTCCATCACAACTCCTTCTGAAAAAAATTGGAACATCTCACTTCTTATTTTCCACATGCACTTTGCACATGCTGACTGCTCTGGTCTTTCTCTTAGGAATATGGATGAGAAAAGCTTTGCCTTTGCAGGGTCATTATCTGCCTAAAGATGTAGACAGCTAACCAGGGGAATTTCAGGAGCTTGAGTGCCTTTAGGCAAGTAATGAGCTCTGAAAAGCTTGCCTAAACATTATACTTACTGCTTACTTTTTTATTCCACAGGGTCAGCTTCATCCACATTTCAAATTAATTTCCATCTTTTTTTTCCTTTCCACAGCTTTTCTCCCCTCTAGTTTTCTATACAGATTTCTCCAGACAGGACCAAAACAAATGCCACATTGGTGGAATAACTCATTTCAGGATTACTCACTTGTGCTCCCAGTAATATTTTCCAAACCAGTATTTATAGCCACCAAACCCACCAAAACCAGTGAAACTGTCAGCTTTAGATGCTTTGGATTTTTTTATTATTTTGTGTATAGAGATTCAGCTCTGATGCAGAATAATATAGCACCTCACAGATAGAAAAGATGCCCAGCTATCAGCATCCTAATTTTCATGAGGCAGTGCCTTGGAGAACCTTCCCACTGATTTCAGCATTCCGTAACAGAGTGCTCCAAGAAGCCTGGGGGTAGGATTCACACACTCTGCAACACAGAAGCATCAGTATCCTTTTGAGACCTGTTCTTGCTGATTTGAGATGAGAAAAGTTTGGTCTTAGGGCTGAAAACATCCACAAATCCATCCTTTTCCACTAACTCCTATTAAAAGTTGGTTCTTTGCATTGTTTCTACACTGCCAATCCAGGCATTTACACCAGGCTTCTCTCTGTGGAGTTCAATTATGTTAATTTTTTCCCCCTAAAATCAGCAGCTTCTTTTTGTGGCCTTCTATCTGAGAGAGATCTAATAACTTGTCCTAAAATTCGGCTCTGGTTGCCTTTGGAAAACTGCTTAGTAAATTTAAAGGCAGTAATAGAGAAAACTGCACGTGGGTACAAGAAGGAAAGTTCTCTATTGCTCTTACACACAAAACTTGGCACACGACTTATGGACCAGCTCAGCAAGTCCCACCAAAAAAAGGCAAAAAGCACATTTCCTGCCTTTTCAGGCACAAAATGATGTATTTCTGCTGATTTGCTTGTTTTCTACTGCAGAATGTTCAAAATCACCAAGTTGCCTTTTGCAGGCAAACTGTGCACTTAGTTCTCGCTTTGTGTGCTTGTTCTTCTCGGTTTGCTCTCTGTAGAGCACATTAGTTGTTTCAGTGCTGCCAGAGACTCCAAAAGCTACTGCAGCACATTTCCTGTGCGGACCAGCTCAGCAATTCCCACCAAAAAAATGCAACTGAGTCTTTCAGTGACATGATACATCAAAGTTACACATTCTAGGGAACAAATAGGATATTCAGAAAATTCTTCTGCCTCCTTTAAGCTTTGCAGGGAGACCCACCCTGTAAAATATTCTTATCTATATAAAAGAGCAGAAATGTTCTAAGATATGTGACAGAAATCTGATCTACTCTATGGGCAATCTTCACAGCTCACAGCTTGGATTGATGTTGAAAGAGCTCCTTTGGTGGAGAAATTGTGCTGAATTGCCACCCTTCTGCAATTAGTCACCTTCTGGAAATTAAGCTTGCTTTAGGTATTTCTCTGTAAATCTACAGCCTGTAGGGCAGTGTCCCAGAATTTCATTGCAGCCCAAGTAGATGGGAGGCTAAATGTTGCTATCAAAACTAGTTAGCGGTTGCCAATAAATTTTAAAATATTATAAACGTTTAATGTTACTTTCTGTTTACTATATTGCATTCTCATGAGTCAGTAACAAGAAGAGTAGCCTGGTTTTTGATTTTCTCTCCTTCAACAGTTTCTTTCTGTGCTCCTGTACTATACATGAAGGTCCTGATTTGAATGGCAGACTGTGCAATGTGCATTTCGTGATAAATCACTCATAAGAATGCACAGAGCCATTTTATTTAGAACATAATACCTCAAAATATCTCACAGCACAAAGTCACGGAAAAATTCTTTCATGAAATAGTTTATAGTAATTTTTTTCTTTATTTTATTAGCAGCACAATCTGGCTGTAACAGAAAAGTTATCTATTGGAATTTTTCTCAAAACCCCTTAGTCTTCCATGTAACACTATATTCCTAGGGGAAAATTACAGAAAATAAGAAATCTCAGAGAAATCTGTGATTATCTCTTGCTATCAACCTTTACAGTGTAAAATGGCATCACTCAGAATTTGGTAGAAACACAGAGGGAACTAACAGGGCACTGCTGTCTCAGCCATGCCAAACACAGAGCTCTGTTCCAGTGCTAAGGCTGCAGAGAGGCTTTCAGTGTCAGCCAACATTTGAGGCAAAATTAGGATGCAATCAGCAAAATAAGATAAATTGCAGATGTGCTGAATTCTACAGGAGTAAACAGAAAACTCTGTTGAAATTAAAGCACGTGTAGGAAAAAAAAAAGAGTTCTTGCTTTTAAAACACTGGGAGAGGAATCCTTCTAACTTCTGTTCAACTGGTTTATCTTTCTACAAACACAGCATGTGGAGTTTCTCAGTTTCCTAAGCATTACATGAAATGCACACACTGGAAATTTGGGTGAAGGCAAAAACTGAAAGAAAAACCAAATATATACCAGGCAAAGACAAAAAATACTCTGTTCCTGACAGTATAGGGAGAACAGTGAAAACACGAGACAGAATTAGTAATGGAATGGGCAGAGGATGTTTTAAAGACCTTTACTCTTTGTAGTCAGATAAAGCTTCCTGTGAGCCCCAGAACTGCTAATATCACATTATCTGGTATAACTAAAACTTTCATTATTGTCAAGTTACAGCCTCTTGAAATTTGTCTCTTCCACACTAAACATAGCTCATAGAAGATGAGCATCTCAGCCATTTCAAGAACACCCTCTAGACAAAAGAAAACAAAGGTTTCTAAAAAGAGTAAGAAAACATTGTGTCAGTTATATGAGAAAGAACAAATACAACAATCATTACTGTCCAACAGATGCTTGAAGTGTAAACCGAGCCGTGATCCTGAATCAAGGCTCAGGGGGCGCGCAGCATCCTCCCTGGCAGCAGGAAAGGCTCTTTGCTTTCCAGTCACAATGTCAGTGAATATCGAGCTGGGACAGACAAACGGATCAGATGTAACGAGAGACAATGTTTGCTTGCTGAATTTGTAAATATTATTTTATTACCACTGCTCAACTGCCTGGTAAAATTTCAGGGACGATGTTAAATGAGCTGGGGGTTTGCAAACAAAACAAAATGCCATTTATCCACATAACACAGGCTGCAGCTGCATCAGGAAATCCATTTGCCAGAGGTATTACTTCAAGCATTCTGAATAATAATAGGACGCCAGTACAGATTATACTGGGCCGATAGGGAAGAACCATTTCTTGAGTTTCATATATCTCTTACAAAACTCTTTGTCAGTCTTTCATAAATCCTGTTCAAAACTTACATTGTCTGACATTGTTTCACTGCACCTCATCAGACACCTTATATTTGAAATACCAGTTATGCCTCTGGATAGGTAATTTTTGAGTAAATTTTTTTTTCCATTAAATTTTCCATGAGCACATCTAATATTATTCCAGTAATACACAGGGAAGACACATTTTATAAGTCTATATAATTGTTAAATCAAGAAGAACATCTAGCTCAGAAATGCTGAACAGTTTGAAAAACAAATAAAATACTGTTAGGCTATAAGAGTTTTATTGAATTTTTTTTTACTTGGTGCCATTAAAGCATTTAAATTTTTCATTAAAGCAAGCCACTCCCTTGTAATATTGAAAAAAAAAATCAAGAGGGCAAATCTGGTAGAAAAGAAAGCTGCAAAATTCAATGATTGAAAGTAACTTTACAGAACTTACAAGATTTATAAGAAGAATGCCTGAATATCACTATCAAAGGAAAAGGAACCACAAGGTTTAATTTTGCAAATTCATGTAGGATTTCAACAGAGTTGTTGTTGTACCATTGGATTTTTATTACATTTAGTAACTGGAAATAAAATTATAGTTTAGAAGCATACATCTGGCTTTAAAGATGTGTGCTGGATTAAGAGTGACTTTTCCTACTGCCGTGCAACTCTTCTGCCTAAGAAACATTTCCAGGATTTCAAGAGGTGGAGATGCCCTCTGTGCATCTTTCCAGGAGTGAAAAGCGTCTCCCATCTCATTTCTGCTCTTGTTGATGATCGTGGCAGAGCTGCTTGACAGCCCACTCCCAGTTCATTGTCACAGCAGGTGACACAGGCTGCAGTCCCCACCAGGCACCCGGCTGGGAGCCAAAACAAAGCCAATAAAAGGGGTT
>VZSR01000257.1:1945469-1966330 GCA_013398615.1 Brachypodius melanocephalos | reverse complement strand
GGGATGAACCATCACAATATTATACATTTTTGATTATAAACCCCAACAATCACTTCTTGGTGTTTGGCTTTCAAGCCACTGCTCTGTATACTCACAGTATGGGAAAATGCAATCTGGATAACATATAGGACCAGGCACACAATGAAATGGAAAAGAATCTCACCAGTGGCAATATATTTATTTTATTGAGAAACTCGTGTTGAAGAGTTATTAATGTACTGAACATCTGTGGAAGATTTAATCCACTCGTCCTGTTATTCTAAAGGGAGCTTTATCCCTGATTTATGATTTCTTTTTTAAACACGGCTTATAAATATGCATAATAAAGAAAAGAAGAATGGAGTATCTTTCCAGCAGAAGAAGTACAATTATGAATAGATTTATCATTCAGCGTTTGAATGAGACTTTTATAAATATTTTTCAAATTTCAGAGATTTCATGTCTGCGCAGAGAACGGTTTTCTTCAAAGCAGATTCCCAGGACCTTCAAGAGCTATAAATGCTTTTGTAGTTACAGCTGCTTAAAAAAGCCAGGAGATGCTTTAAAAAGCTGAGAGAGACTCTTTTTAATAGATTCTACTTAATTCGACTTAAAAATAGCTTGAAACCTTTTAGAAAAAAAACAAACCAAGCATGTACTTCTTTCAGCAGTTAGTAAAAATTAAAAAAAAAAAACAACCAAACAAAAAAAACAACTAAACAGTGACACTATAAATCCTGAAAATTTCAACCTCTGCACCATTGTAAATCTAAGCAATTTTAAGTTTTGGTCTTCAAAAGACAAAAAAAAATATTTTGATGAGTCCCATGGCACAAAAAATTCCCATCCTAGCGTGTCAATAATGAAATCAAATCGATAAATTGTCTGAAACACTTATTAGCACTCAGAAGTATGTAACAGTCTCTTTTAATAATGATATAAGCAAAAGTAAAATCCAGTGATTTAATAACACGCCTTCAACATTGGTCAGCCCAAATCTCTGGGTTCACAGAACCCCTCATTGCTAAGCTGTAATTGAAAATTTCTCCATGCACTACAGTATTTTAAGATTTATTAAAATAGCAAATTTACTCACCACGTTTTTCTTTAAAAAAATTAAGACAAAATGTAGTTTCTGTTTTGTACCCTTAATGACGAATGGAATAAGACCATAAGTACTTTATTACGTTCACAGTTATTCATACATCTGCTTTGCTTGAGCAAAGACAAACATCAATAAGGGGCAAGGCTATCAGTTTGGCCCAGAAAGAACCATGTCCTATAATCATTAAAAACGAGGCAGAACTACTCATCTGAGCTGATCATTCCCTTTGACTTTCCAAGCGCTGCTCTCGACAAAATCCCTGCAATTTCTTGCAAGGAATGGGCCATGGTTTGACCCCAAATCCTCCTTATAACATCATATTTACATCAACTTTCCAAATAAAGGGTAGAAAGAGATGGTATTTTCCCCAGCTAGAAATAAGTTCTTTTAAGGATTTAAGTCCCTTAAAGTCACAATGCCTAAAACCTTGGAAAAGTATTTTATTAGAAATGGTCCTTGCTATTACCTATGACTAAAATAGGTGACATTACTTTCTGAGAGCCACTGGGAATGACAGCTGTCCCCAAAACTGCCTGTAAATAAACAAATGTACTACACAGCTACAAATGGTAAACACATTTATGGCTATCTTATGAAACACACTGAATAATGACTGTTTATAAGCATTTTAAGTGTCACTCTAATAGCACTGTAATGACAAATCAAACTGCCATTACATCTTTACCTTTGAAATTTCTTTTCAGCAAGCTATTTAAAATGCAGATTACCTGAGGCCAGATTACATCATTAATTTTAACCTAGTCACTGATATCAACAAGGCTAAGCTTAAATCCATGTTTATGGTTAAATTACTCTCCCTCAGGCACATACAAGATTTTACATACTTCATATTTTGGTAACTGCTGATAAATTCCTGGAACGAGAACTGCAAATGGATCTGAACATTGCTCAGTGAGAAAAAGGTCTCAACCTTTTATTCTGTAGTTTTCTAGTAAAACTGATTAACAATGTAAATCAATAACAAAAACAATCAAATTGGAAAAAAAAAAATCACCACTTCCTTCCCTCAATGCACAAAACAATATTCACCAGGACAACAGAATACTTTTCATTATCTTGAAAATCATTCTAGGAGAAATTAATGGCTTTCAAGACAAAGCAGATATGTTGAATTTGAGTGGCTGACTCTCAAAACACTTCACAGAGCTTCAAAGATACCTCCCATTAATTCTCTCAAAGTGAGAGTAGATAGGCAGGCAGATTGGAAGCCAAGAAAACCGGCTTTACCCTAGACAGCAAAGAATAAGCAGCAAAATAATTAAATAAAATACCCAGAGGTTATGGTGCTAAATAAAGCAGAGTGTCTTTTGCCCCCACCCCAATCTATAAACAGTGCTAGATAAAGGACAGGAATTCTTTTTTTGCCTAAAGCAAGCCAGATGAACCTTGCTGAGAAGGAGCATTGTTCACAAGAGGGAACTTCAGCACTTCAGCTAGAAGAAGATTACCAGCATTAGAAGATGCTGCTGCTGGTAAAGTCTGACAGAAGCAATTCATGCAGAAGGCACTGCTGTAAAACCATGTAGTTCTGCTCACTGTCCAGATTTTACATCTCTTTTTTTAAATTTTTTTTTTTTGTTCCCTTTTCTTGTGCTCTATAAATCTAGCATGGTCCAGTCACATTCTGCGTGATAGCAGCTCTACCTGTCAGGTATAATGTCACCAAATTCAGGTGTTGGCCTTTCCTCCAGAGGGGATTCAGGATGGAAGGGGGTAGGTTATCATCAGCACTGCTGTTCTCTGCCACCCAACTCCAGCTGTAACTTGCAGGGTTATGGGGGAAGCTTGTCCAGGGTGTGCTCTACAGACACCATGGTCAGCCCACTGCCCTGCCCTGCTGGCTGTCATGGGCTGCTCACTCAGCTCCTCAGGGCTTCAGCCATCCTCTTTGCCTAGATCAGAAAGGAAATGCACTTCCCTACTCCCAACCAAGCCAATCCAAGGACACCTACATGGTAAAAGGTTCAGTCATGTATAGCTGAATTGACTCCAAGACCTGTTTCAAAAGTAGGCAAACACATTGAGCACATCCACGCCTGAAGCACCTTGGAGGGAATTGGCAGGGATTATCTTTAGTGCTCCAGGATCACGACTTCACCCCCTGTGTTCTCCAGGGACCCATTTCCTGGGTTTGCTGTGCACCTGCAGTAGCTTCTGGACCACTAGATCAGATTTTTTTTTTCACTTCATTTCTTTCCTCAATTAAGCTAATAGCAAGTTTTTCTTAGAATTGCTGGCACAAGGTATAATTACCATGACAAAACAATTTTGGAAAGTTGCTGTAGCTGTATTGTGTGTGGTTAGCAAATTAGTTATCTCACAAATCAGAGTGCCCATCAAGTATAAGCACTTCTGGATTTTCTGCAGTAATTACCATTTTCTTCTTGCAGCAATTTTTTCCAAATCTAAAAACTTGTCACTGGTATTGCAATTATTAACATCAGGGGGTTACCTGAGTGCATTTCCTCCTGATCTATCATAGGAAATGAGTAGTGAAAGTGTGAAAAAAATTAACTACTGATAATGGCAGCTCTAGAGACATACCATCTTTCACTGCTTGTTTTGAGTAAGGGCTTAAGGAAGGTTCTTTGGGACATTCTTCATTCAGTCTTGTGAACATTGTATGTTTAGCTGGTTAATAATACTTGCACAAAAGCACAATAATCCTAGGGAAACAATTGCGTTGTGAATCTTCGCAGAGTCTCACCTGGAGCAAAGTAAAATCATTAGCAGCCTTCCAGTCTGATCTGGATTTTGGCCTTTTGCTGTCTGAAATTCTGCAGACTGTGCTGCTCAGTCTTCCCCACCAGTTCCAGACACAGCTCCAGTGCCAGGTAGGTTCACTCATGAAAGGCTGTCCTTATCCAAAATCTAAACCACACGAATTTGTTATTGTCAGCATGAAATCCTTGTTAGAGTGTTTAAACCTGTTCAGCATTTTTGAGCAGAGGATTCAGAGAAAGATTATTTTTTCATATTCATCCTGTTATTATTTAGATAAAGAGATTCCGTATTTTCCTCAAGATGCAGCAAATACATGTGGCTGAAGAATAATGTTATAAAAGCCCCCTTTTTAACAGCATATTCAGGTTTGAATCAATGGGGAGAATACTAAAATCTGAGCCAATTTTAAGGCCCATTTTTGCCAAAGCAGTATATCTTAGAAGAACTTAGCCATTGAAAGTTAAGAAATCATTTGCTTTCTGAATAACAGTGGAATGAAATCCTGAATATAGGGGCTGGTTTCCTTTTTTTTTTTTTTTTTTTAGGAAAGAGCCTGAATGCAGAGGTTATTCTTTATTAATGTCCACCAGTCTAGCAGTTCGAATCCACAGCCTTCTCAGCACATCATCAGTTTGGTCCAAGGGCTGCCCAAGTGCTGCAGTCACTCTCAGCCAGCCCTCCTCTGACTGCTGCACCAGGCTCCAGGGCTCTCAGCCTTTTCTTTCCCCACAGCTCTGGTGCTGAGACACAACTAATGCAGCTCTGCAGCAGATTATCAAACTGCTACCTTTTCAGCATCCCAGTTTTCAGACATCTGGTGTAACACTGCAAGTTTTTTTTTCTATAATACAAATCCAGGATATGTGCTATACTTGGCATAATTGCAACATCTGGGGGACTTGGACCTGGTTTCATTGTGCATGTCTGCAGGAATATTCTCAGTTCACTGCTTTGTTGCCTCAATATCTGATCTGGTGCATGGTTTCCAAAGAACAGATGATACAAGTGCTTACTGATTTAGCACATCACACATTTGTAGATTTGCCCATTTCTTCATAACTGCTTTCTTCCACTTTCACCATACTGCAGCTATTTTTGCTGTGAAATTTTAACCTGTCTGTTTTTTTCCACCTCCATGAGACACAGAAGATAACTGTCTGTCTGTCATAAAGCAGAAATCAATAACACCATGCCATCCCAGATGGATGCACGATGATGATCGTCAAGAACACGTTAGACATCGTGATTTAAGTCGCTCTTGGCTGGTAAATGAAGTGCTTTCCCTTTCCTTTTGTTCCTTAGAGCTTTTCTCAGTGCCTGATAAAATTACTTCTGTTGCAATTCAAGCACCTGCTCATTATTTGTGCACAGAGAGAGGTTTAATCCCTTCTTACCTTTCACTTGTCTGAAAACTGTAGTGCCACAAACCAAAATTGTCTTTTTGTCTCTGGACAAATTCGGCATCAACTCCTGTAACCTTCCTTCATAAGAGGTTTTCTAGCAGTTCTGTGGAGCCTTTGCCTTTCTCAACAGCACAGCATTGTAGGTACCTCTCAACCCTTTATCAAATCTCATCCCTCTGCACAAGCCCCATCAACCAAATAACCTTTGCTTCACCTCAGGAAGGTGAAACAGAAGAAGCCAAGCAGAACAGTTTATGAAATCCCTTCCCTATCAAACCTCAGCTGCACATATATGGATTTCTGCAACATCTTAGGTGTCCTCTGCTTAGACAATTTGTACACATCGTTCTCCAGGAGACACAGCTTCATTTTGAGGTATTGATGATGTGGGGTAGTCAAAGTACACATCTATAGACTGCAAAGACAGCTGGGCATTCTCAGCAACAGACAGCACACTTTGTGCACACACCAAAAAAAAAAAAAAAAAGAAATTCAATTATATTGACGTGAAAAGCAGAAAGGATTGAGATATTTTGCCTTAAAAATGAATACATAGTAATGAACAACTTTTAAATTTCTTTTGAAAATGCATGTTGTAAGTATGATTCCACAAACAGACTATAAAGGTCAATGCTATCATCGATATTAAGTAGAGAGACTGAAATCCCTGGATACAGGCCGATTTCACATGTGGAAAAAAATACAATTGCAACTTCTCTGCAAATGTCTGTCATGGGAATCTAGACTTTTCTAAATGAAACACATACCACTTCCTTTTCCATAATCAAAAGACTGGTAAAGTGTCGTGGGCTCTCTGCTCCGGCTAGCAGAGGTTCTCAGCCCTTGACTCCACTTGATAGTTCGTGGGTTTCAATCTCTAAGCTAACACGTGGTCTGAGGCTTGGCAACGAAGAAGCGGATTCTGCTGTGGTTTAGGAAGATGTTTATTCCATGGAGGTGGAAGGCAGGAAGCAGAATGAGGGACTGGACCTCTGTCCAGTCCTTAAGTCAGTTCGGGTGTAACCCGAAGCAGGGGGTCCTTGGCCCAATGGGAAAGGCAGAGGGGAGTGGGCAAGGGCAAGGGCACTTTACCAACAACAGAAGAAGGTGTCACCTGGATACCTTGCCGAATGGCAGAGGATACCCTTTGAGTCAACCAGGGTGATTGACAAGACAGGGGGATACCACCAGGGGGTTGGATAGGGGGTGTCAGGGGAAAGAGGGATGAACCATTACAATATTATACATTTTTGATTATAAACCGTAACAGACTGGGATAAAGCAACTTGGCCAAAAACGCGTGGAGAGGTTTACAGAGCTGTTTAGAAGTGAACCAGATCTGAAATCCAGAGAACCCAGCTTCCTTATAAAATGCTAGATAATGAAGATCATGGAAAAGAGCATGCACACACAGTTCTAACAGTGTGTAATACTTACAGACATTAAGCATCTGGAAAATCAAACTCTAGATAAGTTTGTCCAACAAGCATCTCTAGAAGATGCAGCCTGAAAAAAACCACATTTTTTTACTTCTCATCTGACAGCACACTAAATCATAGTTTCCATTAAGTCTGATGAAAAAGAGTTTGTAAGAACAAATCTGAGTTTCATGCTATTGAAATCAACACTTCTTAATATTTTTACATGAAAACCCAGCTTAATGGCAAACTCACTGATTGAGGAAAAAAAGAGTCTTTAACTTCTTCAAGATAAAAAGTTTTGCCCACTGCAGGCCTTGGCAAAAAAAAAAGTTTTTTGGAGCTTTAAGTCTGCACTTTGATAGATGATGCACTTCTTAGCCTTTGAAACGGAGTGCACATTTCTCTGAAACTCCACAGCTTGCAGCAGCATCTGATGGAAATCCTGCAACTCACTAAGCTCACATTCTGTTATGAGTGAACTCACCAAACATTCAAGGTGGAACAAGACCTTTTCTACCAAGAAAACGTGGAATATCATTACATCTGTGCTGATTTTCACAGCACTGTTCTAGCCAGTGTGGGACTCAGTGGAATGCTGGACATTGACTGGATCTTTGAACTAGACCTCAAAATACGTTAGCAATATATGTTATTATTAAATCCAAGGGCATACTCTGCTTCCTGCTCACTGTGCCTGCCACGGCTGTGTCTGCCTGTCAGATACTGGGGCAGTTATTGGGGTCACTGCTGCTTGCAGAACATCATTTCCCCTTGTCTCCTGCAGTGCCTAGATGTGTTTATTTCAGTAAGAGTCATCAAGGATGAAAGTAAAACAGCATTTTCTGTTTTATGTAGGGAAAACAGAGCCATTATGAGACTGTCATAAATCAAAGGATTTAGTAGCAAAGCAGCAGCTGGGAAAAATGCATATACACACAGACAAATACTAATTCCAATTAAAATAGACAGTTGCCTCACTAGTAAGGAAATGCTGATTTTTATTGAACTGATCAGCAGGGGTTTATATTGAATTGATCTTAGTAGGAGTTTTGTGCAAATTGGAAATACTGAAAATGTTGAAGTAAACATATTGAGGTGGGTCTACAAAAGTATCTCAGTATAATTAAGCAAAATGCAACAATTATTTTTGCAGACCTTAACACACGGAGTGCAAGGACATAAGGGAGAAACATTCTAGAGAGATTATTTTCTTGGTCAAAGAGAAAAATTATCTTAATTTCTTCCTCTTTTATTGACACATAGGATAGATCTTGACAAACAAGCGTCCCAAACGAATCTGGTCAAGTGTAGCAGGGCTGAGGGAACACAGCATGGTTTAAATGTGTTGCAGTAACCAGCACAGGCATCTTTTCAGCTTTGTTTTTCATCAACTGCAGAAACTGTGTGAACTGCAAATGATGCCCAAGCCTGTCAGATGTCACCCAGAGGAGAGAAGAGCAAGAGAAAAGTCACTAATGCCTGTAGCCTTTTGTTTAGTCAAACATCTGAATTATTCTGAGAGAAGTAGAAGTGAGCCAGGCTTTATCAATTTATCCTTTGCATTCTCATATTGTGCTGGAAACTGTGCTGAAAATTAGGTAAAAGCTAAAACTCCCATTTGCAAAGGGCTTTGCACTGATAATAGTTATTAACTCCTCAGGCCATGCAGCTTTGCCAGAGTGATGCTACCCCTGCCTCACTGCCAGAGATATTCAGTACATGCTTCATAAGGTAACACCTGCTCTGCCCCATGGATACACCATATATGCTTTTATATTGAGGTTTCAAGATTTATAGCCTGGCTTGAAAATGCAATTAATTTCCTACTTAAAGTACAAGTATGTCTTATTCCAAACCTCCTAAGTGCAGCCCATAATACTTGTTCTTTTGAGAGAAGGACGAGGGAAAAAAAATATTATGTGGATCAATGCAAACTTACGTGTTTGATCAACTAAAAAGGATTAGAAAGTATTTTTAACCACACTGGTTATTAAATATTTCCATGATTGTTGATTTTTATTTCTGCCACATAAACTAGTCCTTTCATACCAAAGCCTAGATACTTCGAGGTAGTTACTTAGAAATTTCTATTAAAATTCCCTACTTTTAATTTTCAGGTTTTTTCTGGATGTATTTAAGGTTATAATCTGTTTGAAAGGCCACTCAGAGAAAGACGAGAGTAATGACAAAAGGAGGGGATGTTTTCATAAACCAAGCACGTTCAAAGTGTAAACTAATCGGTGTTTCCCCACAGTGAGATACATCGGGCTCCCCATGTTAGGTTACCCTGGATGTGCCAAGTTCACACTCGTTGCAGTTCAAAATAATAATTTTAAAGAAGTACCCTCTTCATACACACATTGTTAATGACTCATGAATATCCACTTTACAGCTCACTACTTTTTATGCATCTGCAGGCAGTGCTAAGTTCAGATAATAGACAAAGTGCTGAGGCATAGAGCTCCTGGCACTGAGCAGCTACTGTTTGAAATTGGCCATAAAACCCCAACAGACATACAATATTCAGAATTAACTTTGTTTTATGTTTTTTTCTTATTTTGCCATTTCAACTTGAAAATAGTCTCCAAAAGCATTTCCAAAACCCGTATGAAAAAGTAAAGTGCTGTAAAAATGTCTGGTCAATTGTGCTCCTCACCTCCTGCACAGAATTTTACTTCTGTCTGCTCAGTTTACCCTGCACACTGAATAGTGACAGCTTTGGAAGGTGCTGCAGTGAGAAAAAGTTCAGACAGCAAACACAAATCAACAAAATTGAAGAGCTGTAAGAAGAAGAGAATCTTAAGGGTGTTTCTGAAAACAGGCAGCTTTCTGCTCTCCATTTGGCTGCAAGCACCCACAGCACAAAGATAAACACATCGGTCCAGCAGGGTCTAGTTGAAGACAGGTTCATAACCAGGAGAGGAATAGCTCCCATAAGTCAGTGTAAGGAATTTATGTGCTTGAAAATACAACAGTGGCAAAGATCCATTGCTTATAGGTTACAATACAAAGTAGTGTTTTAGGAACAAAGCAGTGCACCCAATTTCAGCTGCCTGAAGGCAAAACAAGAGAAGCATCCCTTTTGACTCTGGTTATTCATATGGTTCAGGCATTTTTAAAATTTATGTCTTCTGGACTGCAGGACAGGTAGACCAAGAAGAATCATACCTTGGAAGAACAAGTCCACTAAGTTTGCAAAACCACCATATATTTGGGAATGTAACTTCAGTGATAACACAGTTTGGTACTGGCTTTGAGGCATCAGTCCTACACACACCTGTAGGCACACACCTGGTCCTGCCACCATCTGTACAGCCATGCCTCATTGCTGGGTGCAGAAAAACAAGCAAACACAATGTGAAGAGACGATCAGCGCTGAGTCCTGACTATTGAAATCCATCTCCATAATCACGTTCATCATCACAGTCATTATCAATGTAGTAAACATGCCACATTAACTTAGCATGCATTTGCATTAGTTAAGAGCTTTCAGTACCTAGGTGGAAATTTAAATTATTGCCCATCTTCCTTCTACTTCAGTAAATTCAAAGGCAGCTGCCTGCCATTTTCTGGAGAGGAGAAATATAAAAGTACATTCAGCTTTTCTAATAGGCAACAAGTGGTAGCAAATTTATAACCAAGGATAGCTTGGGCTGCAAACTTCCATTAGCACTGAAGAGAAGTTGCCATCTGAGGTTTTGGCCAATATTCTCTTCACTATCTATTAGTAACTGCTGCCTTAGACAGATAATTATTATTCTCAATATTTATCCTATTTAAGCCCTTAATATCAAAATAGGTAGACATGATGTCACAAAGAGGTTTCCCCAAATACATTTGTTTTTCCACATGCACAATATGCACTTCATTAAAAATTTTTAAAATTTCAAAATCTGAGCAATCTAAAGGTAGTTCTTACTTTCAGAAACCTTGCTAAACTTTTCCAGTGAGGACACCCTTAATAACACATAATAATTTGCAAACTGTCTCAGAGGAACTTTTAGGTTTTTTTATGAAATATGTCTGTGAGATTTTGAAATTTATATGTGTTTATATATGTGTGTTCATCATATGCACATATAAGATAGAAATAACAGTAATAAATAAGTTATAGAGTTTACGTATTTGTTATATATAAATTAAATAACTATAAAATACTGTACTATCTTAGCAATGCATTGCTTCATAATGTAAAGACTTCGAAAATTGCTGAAGAGATTAGAAAAGCATTTAGAACTTCCTCGGGTGACCTGAGCTGGTAGAAATCATAAGTCACCTTTGCAGTCTTAGGTCATTGTGTCAGTACCTCAGAGTGGGTTAAAGTGGTTTTGGATGTCTCAGTCGGAACCATGCTTCACATTCCCCTGCCACCTTTATTCCTTCAGCAGCCATTGGGATAGCTGCGTGCAAAACTGACACTTTAAACGGGTAATGAAAAGGCTGGAGAGTGGAAGAGAGCCTGCTTCTGTTCCTTGGGAATCATTGCGTGTACTGATGGATAGGAAGTGAGAAGAAAATACGCTTTTGGAAACACTTGAAGGTTTTTAAGGACGCCAATGAAGCCATTCTTCCCGCGTTAAAGACCTTGCCTTTTCTTGAGAGAGATTTCAGCGGTGTATAACTCCACTTCCTTTGCTTTAGCACCAAGAGCAAATCCCACATTAGGCATTGTTAGCGCAGCAATTACACTTTCCACTCCATAAAGCAGGCCGTCATCATCCGGAGCCCTGTGCCATCTGCAGGGCCAGCTGACAGCGCGGTCACCCGGGACCGGCACCCAGCGCCAACCGCGCATCGCTCGCGAGACGGAGAACAAACCCTGGGCAGCCACTCCTGCAGCCTTGTACGGAAAACTGATCACATCAATTAAAATGTAACCACGAATGCCCGTTCATTTTAAACACGGAATGAATTATTTAACTTCCAACATTCATTTTTTCCCAGCCTCTTTGTCTCTTCTGATCTAGAATGGTTCGAAGCAGCCTCAACTCCCAAGTGAAACATGGACTTGCATATAGTATTCTTTTGGTACTCCTCGTGGAAAATGCAATTTTCAAAATGACCTGCATGGTATAGGAACAGAAACCGCATCTGGAACTGAAACAGGCACACAGAACATGGAGTGATTCTACATTCTGGGTTATGTTTCTTGTCGAAAACTGTTCTGGGAAAGAACAGTGCATTTAAAAAGTTATGCCCTGCCTTGAATCTGTCCCCAGCTTGGCAATCTTCATGTCAATAACCAAAAATTAACGCACTGAGAAGTTTGGAATACTGCTCTAAGACAGTTTGACATTTCTGTATTTTTTAATAACTGCAAGAAAAATTATCATCATAGCTACTTCCCAGTAGGATAAATCAATTAGTAACTAAAAATACAAAATCAGATTCAGAATTTATCAACTGATGCCTCTATGGAAGCCACACACTCTGCAGCATCAACTGTTATTATGCATGTTCTGGTAAAGCAACTAGATTTCTCTGCATATGCTTCAGCTGACAATATAGCTTCTTTTTTATGTCCTTCTATGCAAGTTCTGCATAAGACTAAAAAAAATTACACTGAGAATAGCTTTCAGCTGGCAAATTCTCTGATGTGTGAAGAAAACATTGTTCAACCTAGGTTGTCCCTAGTTCACAACAAAATTTATACCATAGATTTTTTTAAAAATGATGCTGTGACTGCATCTCATCAGAGCGAGCAGAGAAATCTGTGATGACACTCTTGGGCAAAGCCACTGGAGATTTATGCCTTCTCTAAAAGCCATTACAGCATAGGAATAATTACCTTCTTAAACACTGAAGACTGAATACTGTAATAAGTTGATTTTGGAGCCACCAAAGTGACTCAGTTCAAACCATAACTGCTCCTATACCTTTACAATTTCTATCTGTACTGAAGAAATACTGTTTGTACTTATAAAATAGTTGTGCACAATGATTCTTTGCCCCAGACTACTTCCAACTGATTAACATCAGTAAAACTACTCTTTTCAAGCTTTACTACGGAGACCATTTAATTATTTTATCCATCCCAGTAAATTCTAGGCTCTTCTAAAAGCCTGCAAAACATCTCAACTCCAGCTTAAACACCTCAACTGTGCGGATCAAACAAATACCAGGAACTGTCACTACAAATTAAGTGCTTGTGAAAGCAATATTTCAGAATCAGGAAGGTTGGAATTACATTACAGAGAGAGCTCTATACTGGAACAGGAATAGTGCAATATTAAATTGAGGGGAATATAAAAGAAGCGGCAGAGGCTTACTTAGTAAAAATAAACCACCAAGAAGAAACAAAGCTATGGTAATAAGAGTTTTGTCTTGCATATCTGCAGCTTCATTAGGGGTTTTGTGAGCACAGAAATATTGCTCACTGTTTACTGTTTCCCCTAGGGAGCACAAATTAAAGATTAGAGCATCATTGTTCTCCCAGTGTCATTCACATGTGCAGGTAGTTCTCTTGGCTGAAGGATGACTCTTGCTGCAGAGCTCACTGCAGCAGTTTCATGTGAGGATGTCTGGTGATCTCCTGCACTCCCCTCTGATTCTCAAGGAGATCTCCTAAGAAAAACATTTTCAGCCCTGAGCTCTGAGAGCCCAAGAAAGAGATTAAACCTATATCTCTTATACACAACAGCCCTGCAAAACAGAGCTTCCACTGTTTCCAAGGCGGAATATTTCCACCTGTACAAAGCTGTGTGAATAAAGTTTCTGTGAAATGACTTCATTTCTTAGCATATGGATTTCCTTTCCCAGCATGCTACTGCGATTCAAGTTCCTTAAAAAACCCAACAAAAAAGCACCACCCCCAAAACAAACCCATGTTAAACAAAAACAGTGAGCTGTGCCAAGGGAGGTTTAGATTGCCATTGACTATGACAATTTTCTTTTCCCAGAGGATGGTTGGACACTGGAACAGGGCACACAGGGAAGAGCAGCACCAAGTCTGCCAGAGCTAAAGAAGCTTTTGGACAACCCTCAGGTGTGTGCTGTGATTCTGGGGGCTGTCCTGTGCAGGGCCAGGAGCTGGACTTGTGTGATCGACTCAGCATTGGGTTCATCTCCCCACCAGCCCCATTTTCCAGTCTGCCTTCCATCACACACTCAACCCACAACATTTTTAACCTGCTGGAAGCGAGCTGGTGGCTGCAGTACGCTCTGCCACATCCATGGCTGGCTGCTCTTGGAGACAGCCTCAGGGAGCTGCAGGGGCCTCTGCTCCCAGCCCACAGTGGTGTGCACCAAGAGCTTATTTCAAGAGCAAGAAGTTTTCATTGAAGAAGTTATTATCGCAGAAATCTTTCTGCTCAATGACTCCCTCGAATACTAGAGGTGTTAGCCAAAACTTTTTCACCTGATGTTTTCACTCCAAGAAAAATTGATCAATCTATAACGTAGGGGGAAAAAGGACCACTATAATGGATGAATATATGGTGATTATTCTTTGCTTTTTTTCCTTTTTTTTTTTTTTTTTTTTTATTAAGGGGCTAATAGAAGTGTGAGATAAATACTTTGGAAAGCAGGGGGTGTAGAGGTGATTTAATGATGTTGCCAAATACCAACCTCTTGACTGCAGACTTACTCTGTGTATTAACAAGAGTCTCAGCCATAAGACAATGTTCAGAAAGCATTCAGTTATAGTGGGATAGAAAATAAACAGTGAGGAAAATTTAGAGGCCTCAGTCTTCCAATATATTCACTAATATTGACATTTCCCACAATACTTGTTCCACCAGCACAGGGCTTACTTTCCCAATAAATAGCTTTTGTGTTCTTAATCTTTCTTTGGCACCGTATTCGGACAAGCAAGAGTGCTCAGTTATTATAAATACAGAGGGCTGCAGTCTTTGGTAGAAAATAATCATTATATTAAACATTTGCTCAATATTCAAATCAAGAATAAGGTTATATAACAAGGCAAGTGTCAAAGATGCATGAAATACCAATGAAGTTTTTTAAAAAAAAATTCCTTCGAAGTTATTGATACCTGGCCTTTTACTGTGTAATTGAAAAATCTAAATTGTTCATTGACCTTGACTGATCTAGGCACAGATACATTAAAAACATCCATGTAAGTTTGGTTTGGTGAATTTCTGTCACTGACAACTGTGGGGAAGAAAGATTACTGGGGATATGTAGAAAGAGGTGGGGAGATGCTCTAGAAAAAACAGGGAGCCATTAGATCTTTTCATAGATTACCTTTTACATCATAAATAAAATCTTCCCAATGCAGAACACCACAGGAAAATCACATTAAAGCCAGGTCCACAAATTCAATTAATTAAGGCAGTCATTACTTTACATTACTAATGCCTTTTCAGTGAAATAAGTGCTTGGATAATGGATGAGAACAGCCTTAAATTACACAGATTTTTTATAGGGCTGTGATTTGCAATGGTAATTAAATTTTAAAGAAAAACACACTACGTTTTACAACAACTAGATGGCACTGTCCAAATAAACTGTTCTCTTCATGCTCATTTATTATACTCATTTATCTGCTCATTAGACTGAGGGTTTTTTAAAAGCAATTAGTTATATTTAGAATAACAATTGCCAATCTTCACAAGAAGAACTTAAAATAGAGGGGTTTTTTGTACAAAGAGATCCTTTGCTAAAACAAAGCCTCAAACGAATTTTCTCTAATTTCAAGTATTGACATAAATTCCAGCCTGACAGAACTCAATGGCAAAATTCCCAGGTGGCTCAGGCAAATATGGGGTTTGATCCATGATGCCAGCATTCATTAGTGGGATTATATAAGTTTTCCCAAACTTTGGCCTCTTTTAGCATCTCTCCCCACCGTACCAACACAAATAAATAATTATGGTATGCAGAGCAAGGGAATGATCAATATTGTCCACAGTGTAGTGGAGCCTGATCCTGTTCTCCCTCCAGTAGAAGTAGTTCCAGGTGCTTTACTGGCAGTAATTCCCAGTGTTTTGGGAACTGATTGTCAATAAGAGAGAAGACAAGACAAGGAATGAGCCACCAGAGTCAATTTTCAAAAGCCTCCAAGCAGTAATGTGTACAATGGGATGGAATAAAGAAAAGCTGGCACTTCTGAAAGGGCTGAAGTTAGCTCATGTTTAGAGGTATTTTTGAAGAAGGATTTTCTATCATTTTTCATGCTTTGCTTCTGTTTTACATATATATGCACCTATGTATCATTTAAATTATTGCCTAGTGGGTAATACAACAGATATAAAGGAGATAATTTGGTGCCTGTGCCCAGGGCTTGGGAGAGCATTCAGGAGTAGACAGTGCTCCTCAGAGGGAGGCTGGCTGCCTTGGTTAGTGTCCATCCTCTTCAACTGGGAACTTGCACATTTTATTAGCATCCAACTCAACTTATCTCACGTGCATTTTGTGGTTTGAGGCACGTGTCTAGTGTATTACAACTACTGACATGCCAAAAAAGTCAAACTACAGTTTAAACACTAAAAATAAAAACAAAATAACTCAACACAAAGCCTGTGCAGGTAAATAATGGCCTCGATGCAGTCTGTGTTGCTTGCTTAACAGCATCTCCTGCCACAAGCCTGCTGCAGAGATGCACAAACCAGGTTCCTAGAACAAGAGACAAACAAATGGGCTTTGTTATCAGCCCTGCCTTTCAGGCACAGGGAGAAACCCCTGCAGCAGCAGGGAAGTGCCCATTGCACACAGTCACTACCCTTGTAGGAGAACACGGGGACAAAGTGCACCTAATTCAGTGACATAAAGCAAGCAGGGAAGAACATACAACATACCGGCACTGTCGGAATTATGTGATAAATTCATTTGTTCCACAGACAAATAAGTACTTGTCAGTTTTGAGCAGACAACCCTTGGTCACCATAATCCTGCACTGATCACTGCTACTGGCCAGCTCCCCAAAAACCTGTTCTTTCCACAGAGGACACCAGGAATGTGTACATGGATGTCCCTTGAGTGAGGCAGTCATGCATCACTGATAGAGGTACAAGTCCAGTTCCTTCCTGCTTTTGGCTGGATTTTGTCCCACCTCTTCCTTATCCCAGAAATGCCCTGACTGCAGAAATGCAGTGAGCTGTCCTGGCAAGTATCCTTCCAGTATCAATGCTTTGCCTTTATGCTCGCTTACCCTCTCCAAACATACACAATAAAGTTAAATGAGAAATGTTTCTCCTGTACGTAAGCCAAGGTCCGCGGAGAAAAAAAATTAAATAAGTGCTAAAATTATTGGAGCAGAGAATAAAAGCTCTGTGTCCTAGCTGAAGAGCACATCCTTGCCAGCAGGCTGCAAAGCTGTTCTTTCCTGGTTCCATCTGATTGCCTGTTCCATTTTTTTGTACGAGATAGGACAGGTCTAACAGGAAGGTAAGGCACCCTCCCAGGCAGGGGAAGAACAGGATTTCAAGTCTCCCTCTTGTCAGGAAGTCACCTTCACTACCAGGTGATTATAAAACAGAGCAGCCCGTTCCTCTGGCATAACAAACACACATCTTATTTGTCTTTTCTTGCAAACGCAACAACATCAATTGTCCCACATTATGAAACGTGTTTTTCACACCAGCTCTGGATACATTAGTAGATTGATTAAAATCTATATTGAGTGACTGCTTTGATTCCTTTTTCTTCACCCCACAACAGACCTAGGGGTGGCGATAGGATTGGAAAATTAATTTATTCCCATGGACTCGCTCACAGGACCTAAACAAATTTCCCAGTTGGGTCTGCTGGGGTCTCACAGGAGAGCTTTGTGAGCCAAGGGCTCCAAGTGCAGTGAATACAATTTTATGTGAAAGAACAGGCACAAGCCTGTGAGCTAAAGAGCCCAGTCCACACAGGGGCTACACAAAGGCTGAAAGGAACAGCTTGCCCTCTACCAGACAAATCACCTCACACTGCTCTGGTTCACTAATCCTTTGACAAACCACATGCTTTCAAATGCAAACACTGTGAGTGTGTTAGGGGAACTTTGCTAGAAGTATCCATAAACCAAATACATTACAATATTATGCAGATTGCAAATTACTTGCATTTTGATTGACTAATCAGCTTCCTGAAAAAGAGCCCTCTGTATACTGTGATTACTGTCTTGATTGGAATTCAGCTTTGCCAACCTCCTCTATTTTAGCCAACCTATACATTTATCTTCATTAACAAAGATTCTGGAGCTTTTTCTTTTGTCATGATTGCTGTGATTTTTTTTTTCCCCTTTAAACTCAGTTTTAAAAAGATAAGCGTTGTCCAAGATCAGTAAAACTTTTATGTGATTGTGTTCAAAATGAACCATGGTCATATTGGGACTGACAACTCCTGCAACACATTGATAGTTTGCAAAGCATCTGAAAGATTTTATTTAAGAGGAGTGGATTTTCACTGTTTTTGCTTCTGCTCACAGCCTGACTCTGAAGCTCAGCTCTTCTCAGAAAGACGAGAGTGTTAATCTAGAAGAATTGTTGTTTTTGAATGACTTCCTCTCCTTCAAAGGCAGGAAAAAATAACAAAGGAGAAATGTCAGGATTCCCCCCCACTTCCTTGTTTGTGGGAAATATTGACAAATAGGCAAATCTCTCAAAAACATGGATCATTATCAAAAATAAATATATACTCAGATCAAATCTCCCCGTGTCACCTGTTTAAAGTCACATTATAGATGCTCCACGCCACATTGTTGAGATAGAAAGACAGCAGATAGAAAACGACGTTCTAGGAGACAATTCAAAAGGGGAAAATATGCACATGTAAGGAAAAACCAATTAAGTATAAACTGGGAAAAATAGAAAAACGGTCCATTCTCAGCAATTTGAAATACTACTGACACTGAACAAATTAGTCACAAAATTAAAATGGCATTTTTTGTTTCAAAAGAGCTTTTAAAAACCATCTCAACCATCTGTTGTCATTATGTGATCACTTAAGCTGTAGAAAACCCTTCCAGAATAATTTTGCTATGTGGAAATTAAATTTTAGGTGGTATTTTAATTTTCACAGAATATCTGGATTCTGAGAGGAGTGAAGTTGTCACTGAACTCATTTGTGTTTCGTTTGTTTTGTTTGTTTCCTCTGCTTTTAGTTTCACTTGTAACATTTAAATCTTTTCCCTTCCAAAAACTGAGGGAAGTTTTCATAACATTTGTAAAACAGGTCTGCAAACAGACCATGTCAAATTAGGTACAAAAAGCCTTTTTGGATGACACCAATGACATCATGGAACAAAGCAGCCAAGAAGGCAAACAGAACACTGCTTGTGGAAATGTAACTGGTGTGAACAAAATGACAGACTTTTATTTATTAACACTTGTCTACCCTTGGAGCCTTATCAGAATAGTTAGCCCAGAATAACAGCTTTGATTGAAGACAAAATGACTACTCCAGAACGATTATCAAGAAGGTTTCTTTGGCACTGGAAGTAGTTTAGCATGATAAAGGAGATACACTTTTGAAATTTATTTTCTTTTTAATTCAGTGGGCGGGTTTGTACATCTCCCAGTGCATGATCCCCATTCTATCCCAGCCCAATTCTGTCCTAAATTGTACCGTGGCCAGGGGTACAGACTGTGCTGAGCACAGGGTCAGAGACTGCCCCCAAGGAGGGAGAACAACACATCTGCACCCCAAAAATTTATGGCATCACCCCCTGACAAATAAAAGGGACGGATCAAGCCAAGGTAAATGAATCTGACCCTTGCAAAGGCAGGTGAAGAGTCAAGAGTGGAAGGAATTAAGGGTTCACCTGCCTAGTCTGGAAATCCTGACTTGTTATCACAGAGCCAAACAAAGCACATTGAGATGGCCCTTGGGGAATGTCACCTGCGGGAGGGGGTGACAGCTCTGTCACAGCTTGTCTGCAGCTCGTGTCTGTGCCCAGAGAGATGTCCAGACAGTGAGCTGGGATTCCATAATTGATGGCAGAAACGGTAAGAGGAGGAAGGCAAAATTTCATCAACATATCTCAGAATATCCATGCTTCATTTAGAATTTCAAAACTGTTTAAGCAGAAATATGAGCCTACTTAATAGATTTACAGAACCAGCAGAGCTTCTCTCGTGTCCTCACTGAGGTCTTGACCTATTTTTAATATAAATATTCAGGTTCCAGTCTAGTGGTAATAGGCAGGCAGGTTATTTCAGGCTTCAAGGCCAGGCTGAATTTGTTTGGGGCACTGGTGAAAGCCAGCTGGCAATCTCCCTTTCCCTATTGTTGTGCTCCCCTTTGCAGTTCCCCTTTACAGAAGGGGATTAAAAAAAAAAAAAAAAAAAAAGGCATATTCATCCCTTCGAAGCAGTGAATTACAAAAGAATTAAGATCAGTGCCACTGGAACAGACCAAAATTATCACTCAGCAAACAGTGCCCTGAGTAACTGGGGCCACTGCTGCTGAAAACAGAGAGGAACACAGGCCAAGTGTACAGAAATGCTTGAGCAGCTCTCTGATTCTGTGTGCCCCTTTGTTTTGTTCACATCTCAGGCTGCTCTTGCCCTCTAAGAAAATTTTCTCCAGGTTGAACCTACACATTTCAGAGGTGCAGCCTTGGTGAGGTGTGAAGCACTCTGCAGTTGGGGTAGACAGACAGACAAATCTCCCAGCAACAAAAGCAGAAATCATCTGCAGTTATGTCAGGCCACAGCTCAGAATGGAAAACCAACCAGAGATACTTTATTTTTGTAGTCTCGATGGAAATATTTGAACACCACCACGGAAAATGCATTCTCAGAAAAGTTACAAAACCATTAAAAAATGGAAAAGCTCATAAGAAAACATTTATCTGATAAAGCATAGCTATGAAAAGTAGTTAAATTTATAACTTAGAGACAAGTAAAAGTATTTTGGAAGAGTCTGGTGTATTCTCTTTAGAGGGAAAGGGCATGATTGGGGTCAGCACAGTAAAGATACACATTTTATACCATTTTTCCCCTCTCACATCCACCTAACTACATTGTCTCCATGGTTTTCTTTAAAGGTAAACTTCTATTCAAGCCCAACTACATTTTTGCTGCCTCTCACTGCTACTTTTCACTTCTAGTCCAAGAGTGCCAAGGCATCAACCACAAACTGAGCTCTGCTGTGTGAGGCATCACAGACAGAGCAGCAGGGGAGAGTTATGGGCTCCCAGTACAGGGGGATGGGAGGAGCAGGGTGGAAAGAAAGGAACCCAGAGCAACAAATACAGTGAAAAATGACACATGCAAGGCTGGAGCTTGCTAGGGGCTAGATAGGTATGATATGAGAGGTATG
>VZSR01000257.1:1872721-1935787 GCA_013398615.1 Brachypodius melanocephalos | reverse complement strand
GAGTTCTTGGGGAGCTTTTTCTCACCAGGTCTGGTTCTTCCCTCGAGACCTTTTGTTAAGAATTCTCCTCTTGTGATGCTGTCACCTCTAGCCACAGCAGTGAGCTCTGTATGAGAAGAAACTTTAACAGTGGACTGGAGAGTGGAGGTAGAGAGGAACAACTTTCCCAAGTGACCAAAATCCAGTGTACAAGGAAACCTGAGCCAGGTGGTAAAGGTGTCTCAGCACAAGCACCCCTCCCAAGCACAGCTGTGTCTGAAGACAGATGTTTGGTGCCTTTCCTAACCTTCCTTGCCACTCTGCTTTGTCCCCCAGCCTTCTAAAGTCCTGCCATGCCAGCCTCCATGGCGATTGCCACAGAAAACTCAGTGCTCCAGCTTGGAAAAGTTGTTCACATTTCAGAGACACAAATTATGTCTACACAGACCAGACAACAGCTCTTAAATTGCAGCTTCATCTAAAATGCTTTGTGCTTACACAGAAAATTCTTCGGCCCTTGAGAATAAAGCAGGCAGCCCTCAGGAGCAGCCAGGGATATTTCACATTGAATGTAGCCATTAAATGAGGCTGTATAATTGTCACAGCAGAGGAGAGATGGTGTCAGTGTCTTCAGTTAGAGATGAAAATGTCCATGTGCAAGGTTGGATATTTATGGATCACATAAACCCCACATACTAACCTTTGCATTTTAAACTCACACAGAACAATGATTTACTGGATGTATTTTCTTAGAATTGTTTAAGATTTTATACTTTACAGGGGAAAGAAAGTACTTTAAAAGGCAGCTAAACAGTTTTATTAACTAAAAAAGTTAAGGGTGCCAAGTGATTTTTAGTACTGTTCCAGGATGGCAAGTTAAGCAGTATGTGAGTAGAAAAACCCCATTTCCCTCTCTGAACTCCGGTCTCTTTAAGCAACATCTGACATTTCTGCTGCCCACGTCCCCCCACCCACAGAAATAAGCCTCTGTACAGTAAACTTCAAAGTCCTGTTGGTTCCCACCGTGCCATCAGCCCACTTTACAGTAATTACCTGTCATTACAGCTGAGGTCCCACTGATCTCCACTTTAACCATTGGAGAAGATCTACAGGAGGCTCACCTCCACACCTCTGCAGTGAGGAGCTGCAAATGATGCTCGAGCAAAACCAGCTGGGTCTTCTCAAATGCAGAGCACAGCAACACAAAAGCAGTGAGCTGAGACCCTGAAGCACCTCATTTTATCTGAGTCTTACAGCACTGCCACACCACCCCAACTAATCTGGCAGCACAGTTACACCCAGTGCAAACAGAATTACTCCAGGCATCCTCTTTGGCTACCAGCACCTTCAGAGAGTGTAGGTGAAGTTGTGCAAATCCCTGTCTATGTCCACATTTTCACATGTTTGGTTCTTGCTGAAACCAGAATTGTGAATAAATGTAAGCTTTTACCAAACCATTACCACGTTTAATGGCAGAATTAAAGTGGATCTAAGTAGACAACAAAGCCTTTTGTACTGACACGTAGATAGAAACAACTTGCAGGCAAAAACACCCTTCTGTCAGTCAGTTCTGTCCCTTTACAGGGACACAGGGATTTCAGGAAACATGTACTGCTCATGGCTGTACTTCCTCCTCCTTGTACCACTTCACATTTCAGACAGGTTTTGCTCTAGCCACCTGCTGAAAGTACCATCCACAGGTGTCACAAATAAAACACAGCTAACAAAGGTCAGAATCCAGACAGAAACACCCGATTTTCCATTGGCAGGGAAATACTGACATAACCAGACCTGCAGAAAGCAGTCATGGATTACTGAACACAGCTGACTCACAGGTAGAGCTGTCCTTCCTTCTCCACCTGCCAGAACCTCTGACTCCAGTTCTTCACTGTTTGTTCTTTTGAAATGAAGTTCTTATGGCAGTCAATGAAGAGTTGTGAGAGGAATCATCTCTCCATGAAAACTCTGTATGTTTTGGCTAACAACTTGGTGTTTCAGACTGCCACATTCCAAGAAAGGCTGTTGTTGCTCCCAGCCTGGGCTGCTTGCAATGAGAGTCAAAGCAGTCACAAAATCAAGCAGGTTTGACAGGACTCTTGACAGAAAACCACACTCAAAGTCAGCAGTGGAACCTCAAATCCCCCAAATCATTTAAACACCATGCAGTTGTTTCAAGCCTGCTTCTCTAGGAGAGCATTTGCTTCAAGTGTGTTCCTATAATTTGTTTTTCTGAGCCAATCTTTACACAAGTAAAGACATGAAGTGATGTCTCTGCTCAAACTCATCACAAGGTGGTTCAGCAAAACTCAAGGTTTCCACTTACAGTTAAGTGAGAAAAAGCAAAACAAACTCTTCTCTAATATTTGGCTACATTCAAATGTTTTACACCTTAACAGCACCATAACATTTACCTACACATTTACTTACAAATCTGCTAGCTAAAATACAGATAAAAGCAACATATTGGACTTGTGAAAGCCCAAAGATTAATACAAACTTAATGGAATTCTTAGTCAAGTGTTCACTTCCCCAACACTGAACACATAGCCCAACACACCAGAAAAAAAAGCACAATCTTTTCAATTGCTGAAGAAATAACTGTTCTTTAAAATGTTTACTTCAGTTCTTATGTAAGCAGAGCACTCTTTGAAGTGAAATAAAGTATTACAAAACACGGGCTAAATCAAGATCAGAGAATCTGAAAAATCTGCAATATTTTTATCTCTTTCTGCACCACCAACAATAAAGCCTACATCAGAAGTCTTCTTCAATAAGCTCTCAGACAAACAGCAGAAACACTTTGCAGATGAGGAAAAGTATTAACCTCTTTAGATTTGATAAAAGATGGAAAGAAGAATGTAAGTATCCAGCTCTTACCTATCAGGGAGCTGAAGCTGCAGGATTTTGCTCCATGTTTTCAGCAGGCAGAGCTCCAAACCTGTGCCCAATAGTACGGACCAGCACCTGCTCCTCAAAGTCTCCCTTTCCCAGCCTCCACTGCCACTTCCCGACCATGTCCTTTCTCTCCAGCCCCAGAAGCCCTCCACCCACAGCTTTCAGCTGTCCTTAATACACCTCAGATCAGGCATGATCACCAGTGCCTGGACAACTCCTCAGGCAGCAAGTCACCCCTGTGTGACCTCTCACACCTTCAATCAATTTACCTCAGTAAATAATTCTGTTTAGAGTCAATAAGGAGTAGTAGACCCTAGCCCTTATATTTCCCCCCCAGAAATTTGTGAAGTGAGAGGGACTTTTTCAACTTTATGTGATTTTCTGTAGTCAAACATATAAACAGAAAGGCTCCAAGGTCACACCTAAACCTTTAAATATGCTGCACTTTAGGTGGGCACCATGTCCAGGGCTGGTCACTCTGGAGATAACTCAAGCTGCACTTTTCTGGGTGTTGATGAGGCTCCCCTTCGAAATGAGCTGCAAATTCCTCCAGTCCTTATTGCTCCCACTCAGGGATTGGTGAGTAGGATTGTTTCTAAACATTTTCACAGCACTGAACATCCTCTGTGGGCTTTTACCTCATCTTGTGGAGCAGGTGGAATGTCATGCTGGTGACATTGCAGGTAACAGGATCACAGCTGCTGGCAGCCTTTGCCATTTCCCTGCTTCAGGTTTGGAGGGAACCAAGGCCAGAAGGGTTCATGAGGACATTGACTGGTCCCTTCCCAGTCCCAGATTTCTTTGAAATGGTTTAGAAGAGGTCAGAGTATTGAACTGAACCCACTAAGCTGTTTTGTTTGTTACAACATCTTTATTAGATAGGCCTGAGCATATCAAGGAGTGAGTTTATCTGTTCCTGGAGATGTGCTAGAACACTTCAGCTTTCTAAATCTAAAAAGTGCTGTCTGTTTTCCCATTTGAGTTACCTTGATCTCTGCACTTCTAAACACAGGTCCTGAACTTGTCGTTAAAAACCACACATGGTGTCTGGTCTGCAACCCTGCAAAGGTGCTCAGAAACACCACATTCCAGAGGCATCCCTCCCTTCTGTGAACACAACCATCCAGCAGTTCTGCTAGATGCTGTACCCTGCATTTGATTGCATTTAACACACATCTCAGCTGAATGGGCTCAGCTTAGCTCTGTGAGTCACCTCTCACCACAACTTAACAACGTAAAACTGTAAAAGATTTCATATACCTTTGTCGTATTTTCTTTAATAAAACCCAGAGTTGTTCCGAAACTGGTCTTTACAGCTTCATTGGATATACTGCTGGTTTATGACTTTTGTGGATCTGCCAGTCCATACACCCTTGTGCCAGGTTTTGCTCTTACAGTGCTGTATAATTTTGGTTGGTTGGTTCCCTGGGTTTATTGTTCTGGTTTAGTTTTTGTGAAGTAACACAGTAAAGTCCCTGGATTCTTAGAAATTGCTGGGATTCCTTTGAGAAACACCACTGAATAGCACCTCTAACTGTGTTTACAGTCCATAAGAGAAAGCCTCTTTATCAGAATGTTCTCTCATATAAAGTACATGGGTGTATTAGGATGTTGTAAAATCCATAAATGAGGGGCATCTATAAACTCCCTGGCTGAAATATTCAGCAGTTTAGTGCTGCTGCCTCTTGAAATGTCCCTTAGGGCTGAAACTGTGAGTCCTGCAACTGTGAGTCCTACCCGGTGATGAGTTTGGCTTCATGACAAAGGAAAACTAACCAATGCACAAGGACAGAGTTTAATTTCTGTACCTAACACACTGATCAGAAGTTCCCCAGCCTGGTCAGCAGGATTACACAAGCATGGTGAGATCAGGCTGCTTTGAGGGAGGCTGGACTTTGGCACAGACTGAGCATGGGAACCCGGTGTAGGGGCTCAGGTTATAGCAGAGACATCATCCTGCTCCAGAAATAAGCCAGGGCAGCTTCTCCTGGCACAACAACGTGCTCTGGCAACAAACGCTGCTGAAACACATTTTGGGAGACTGTCTCTCAGCTGTAAACAGCAACTACCAGGCTGATCAGAGACTGAACTCAGGATTGATGCTTCCTCTGCTTGGAGAATCTGCTTGGAAATCGTGTGTCAGATGGTGTCTGATGTAAGCTGCCAAATGCTTCTGTCAAGTGCCGTATTTCCCCATCTTTTATGGGTTATAGTGGTAAGAAGTGTAATGCTAATTGGTTTACATTGCAGATACTCCCACAGAAGAGTTGGTAATTCCTTGGTGTTCGGGTCAGAGCCAGAATGTGACTGACTCCTGTGCCCTCAGCCCTGCTCAAGGTGACAGGGAAAGAAGATGTGTCCCCTCCCTGCCTGCAAAGGTGTAAGCAGCAAGCAGGACAGGAGCCATCTCGAGAATTTCCTCACTGACAGGCAAGATCTTCTGTGCCCAAGATACACTGCAATGAGCTAAAGCCCTCAAGGAATCAGTGTGGAAAATACAGAACAAACCCGACAGCATACATCTTCTGCAGATCCAAAAGCACTCAAGGGGCTCTTTGAAGAAGAAACAGCAAAACCAATTTCACACTATGGAAGAGAAAAATCATGCACTGCTTGTGCCTTCAAACAGCCATTCATTTCCATAAAAGATCTGTCTACTGTTCCTCTTGTTTATGTGTGCTTTGGATTGTACTTCGCCTGTTTAAATCAAACATGAGGGGAATTTCACTTAATTCTCTGATCCCCATTTCCAAATTACCAAGACTCTATCAGATGTAGAGACAACACTGACAAGAAAAATACAGTTTACAATAGGGCACCTTGGAGTGGAAGAAATAAGTGTTTTTCCTTTCCCTCCACGTTTACACAGATATGTATTACAATGACAAGATATTTAACCTGCTTTTGTAATCATCTTCGTCCAAACACTTCAAGAGACAATCTGATGTTAAGGCCAGCAGAATTCTGCACTAGGAATATCACATCAGCATTGACCTTCTCACTCCCATAGCAGCCTTGCTTCTGTGGCATGTTTAAATCTAATTGTTTTCCTGAAAAAAAACCCCCAAAATCCCAACATCTGTACCTGGAATTGTTGACATAAGGCAAACTCAGTTTCAGGATTCTCAAATTGAGTGGTAAACAATGAAATATCATAAAATGGAAGTTCTAGGTATTAAAAAACCCACAAAAACAAAACATAAAACATTAACTTTGGAAAGAAGCTATACATTTCAAACTCTTTATGGGAATTTTAACATATAGTTACAGCCCTTTTCTAACCATTTCCAGCTGATTTTGAGGTCAGGGTGCTTTTTCCTATCCTCCATAACTTAGAGAGAAATTCTGTCCAAGATCCAATTATACCATATAGTGTAGTAGCTATAATTAAATGAGAGAGAACTTTATCTGTGCTCAATGACATTGGGCTGGTTAAAGGATTTGTGAGTAATTGGTTTAACTGAGAACAGATGTAAAATTATGCTAACAAATCAGACAGAGCAAAGATTTGGCTGCCACAATCCAATTTGGAGTTGAAAATCTTTTTCTTTCACCCATGAATGTGCACATACATTTTATTTTGTTTGTTCCTTTTTTTTTAATACTGAAACATCCTGAAAAGTTAAAAGAAATTCCATAAAATCTGATTTTAGAGAAAATTCCAATAAATCTTACCTGGAAACTGCCTCAGATTAACCCATTTGGACATACACACATTTTCCAAGTATTCTCTGTTGCACTTATTAATGGAAATCAGGATACTGAATTCTGTGAAGGAGAAAGTTAGATTTAAGTTGCTTTTAGATTTTTCAAAGATGGCCTGATGCGGTTTTTTTTTTCCTTAGGGGTTTTAATTAAATGAAATACAAATACTGTCAAAGACAACAAACGATGCTAAACTACTCCACATTTCTTACCTATTTTTTGAGCCAAAGATAGATTCTGTCCTGTGTTTTTTAATAACTTTTCTAAATTTCTAAGTATTTTACCAAAATATTTACTCAGCACACATCAGATTGTCAGGGAACACATAAACTGCGTGAAGACAGAGATAAAGTAAGGTGCCAACCCTTTACCAGCATAGGGCTACGCATCAAAATTTTGTGTATCAAATGGGCTCCTGAGATGGAGGAAGGGCCATATGATCTTTTGTGGAGCAGTTTTGTGACCAGAATTAGGAGAAGTGACCAAGGTAAGAAAGCAACCCCTCAGCCCAGAGTTTTCAGGCAGTGTCAGCAAGAGTTTCTTTGCTTTGTAGATACTTCACCTAAAGCAAAAAGCTGCATTTAAAGGAAAGGCTTTTCACTGAAGAATTTAGTGCGATTTCTCCCTCTTTTTGCATTGCTGTGGTGAAGGAAGCACAAAAGAAAGCTCTTGATTTATGGCCAGTGTAAATCTATGAAGGGACCAATGATGGGTTGCACAGAAACTAATTTGTCTGGGAGCCCCAGAAGAGTTTGCTAAACACGAGGAGATTAGCAGTTCTCACTCACCCTAGAGACAAGAACGTGCCTTCAGCACTGATAAATACTCAGAGACTATCAGCTGCTGACTGCTTGCTGTGTTTTCACAGAACTGTTCAGATTATCTCCATAGGGAGGGACAGAAGCTTAAGCTGTATGAATTCTGAGATTTCAGCATGCTGCAGGGACTGAGCAAACCACAGGTTCAAAAATTCAGTGAGAGCTCTCCCCAAAACAGAGTTAGGAAGGGCTGTACTCACACAATAAACTGCCTGAAGCTATTCAGAGGTTTGCTTCACCACAAATCTACTGTTCTCATTGTTTCATAGTTACATTCCTATGTTTATAGTGTTCCTTATCAATAAGTCAGTGTTTACCTGAAGGTTGTAAGTATACATGATGTTGTGTACCTCCACCTCCAAAAGAGTATTACAGTTCCAAGTATGCCAGAAGCACATTTGCTCATCAGAAACATTGATTTGTCAATAATTTCTGCACTGAGAACTACTTTAACGTTCCATTAGGATTCTTTTCCATAGTTCCAACTGTTCCCATAATGCCTAAGATGCCAAGGGCATCCCTAGCCATCTACTACCAAGAAATCAAGAGTGAAAATTGTTATTGCCCTTTTTTTAATGTGAAACTGATACTGAAATTCTAGTGTGAGTCAATTGAGATATCTAGATAGAGAGATACAGACAGAAAAAAATAAACCCAGGAATTTAAATTAAGCTAAGCAAAAGATGAAAGGGCAGACATAATGGGGCAGCCTTACTATAGCTTTTCAGTGCAATACTCTCTCCGTTATATTTGATACACCATGCTAAGAAAAGTCTGGTAACATTAGAGGGTCATGTTAGTTTTCACCAAAAACATGACTGGTACAGAGTGGTCCCCACATTCCTCCTCGCCTCTGGCTTTTCATCCTCTTGGCATTCACACCCTTTGCTCCCCCAACAGACTGGATGAAGTTGGATGGATGTGCCTCTGTGAAACCCCAGCCTTAGCTCAAAAAGCAGAGCAGATTACTACCATCCATCCATCCATCATCCATCCATCCATCCATCCATCCATCCCTCCATCATCCATCCATCCATCCCTCCATCCATCCATCCATCCATCCATCCATCATCCATCCATCCATCATCCCTCCATCATCCATCCATCCATCCATCCATCCATCATCCCTCCATCATCCATCCACCATCCATCCATCCATCCATCCATCCATCCATCCATCCATCCATCCATCCATCCATCCATCCCTCCATCATCCCTCCATCATCCATCATCCCTCCCTCCATCCATCCATCCCTGCACCCACAGTTGTGCCCCTGTATTCCCAAATCACCTGTGGGCCCTGCACTACCTGAGCCTATTCCCTAAATCAGCAGAACCCCGGCCCTGCAGCAGTGCCCCCAGCAGCCCACGGGATGAAACCTGTTGAATTCCAGGGACAAAGCAGGATTTGCTCTGGAGGAGCACACTGCAGCTGCTAAGGGACATCCACAGTTAGCTCATTCTGTGTTTGAAAGCAGAAACAAGAAGCTTGCAATGCTGCTCCATCACTTGTCTTCAGCTGCTCATTGAGGTGGAATATTGTGGATAAAGCTGACATTAGTAAGACAAGTGACTGGAACTATAATTAATAGAATAACCTTGCTCTGTCCTAGAGGAGTCTGATGACAGCATTTCCTGACAATTGATCCTTTTTGCAGATGAAAAAATTTACCTAAAGTTTTATGTGCCAGCCCGGGAAAGCTACAGGTGGAGCACATCTTGCAACAATTCTTTTTTATTCTCTCTACAGAGCAAAATTATGCTCCAGTTTACACAAAGTAAAAATCCATCTCTCAATATAGAGAATTTTATGATCATTTATGTATTTTATTTACTGTTATTTATCCCTGGAGAGCCTGAAGTCTCATAGTTAAAAGCAGATGAAAATTACTTTGTTAGCTTTTTCCTTACAAGCACATAAATCTCATTACATATAGCAAATATTTGTCTCTAGAGAAAACAGATTTAAACCTCCCCTGAGATTATAAAAGTTCCAGTAAAGCAAGAAGCTACACAGAGCCAAAATGCCATCTAAGCCTACCCCAGTCCCCTGTGAAGTGGTCAGTTCTTCTCACACCCTGCAGGTTTGGCAGTGCCCCTGTTGCACCGTAGGACATTGCCTCAGAGGAAAAGATCCCGACCCTGCTCACCCTTGCTGGGGTGTCAGGCACTGGATTACAGCACCCTGGGAAGAAACCAGCCTCCAGCCAGAGCCAGTCACAGCTGTGGGGCAGGATGGTGACCAGGAGAGCCCCTCCACACATTGGGAATAACAAAAGGAGAGCACAGGGAGTGAGCAGACATCTAGAAAATATGACCTCTCACGAAAGCCTGAACATCATTGAACGCAAAAGGTGATCTTTAAATGCATTGAAGTCATCAGAAAGGGGTTATATCCTGTGAGGACAGAACAAGGAATAACGGACTGATACTGCAGCAGAGAGATCCAGAGGGCAGGGAAACCTGAGCGTGAAGAGTTCTTGGATTAGTTTTCCAGAAGTATCTGGACTCCAGTTCTGAAGGGCTTTGATACCAGATTGGGCTACTGTCTGTTATAGATGCAGCAGAGGACATGATTCTTGAAAAAAAATCTGATCCAACCCTATTCCAGTCTCTTATTCCTATAGCTTTTTCTTTTTTCCCTCTCCTTTATTTAAGGCATTTTGACTCCACTCAGTAATCCTTTCTCTAACTTTTCATGGAGGTAATCCACCCTCTTTTCCCCCTAATTTTCTGTTGTAAAGCTTACTGAAACAGTCAAAATAATACAAAAATGTACATGAAAGGCATTTGAAGCCAGTAAGATCAAAACAAATGTGAAATGTTTATGCCTAGATGTTTTCTGAAGTTTGGGTCATTTAGAAGGGAAAAATAAATCTCACAGAGAAATGCAATGTAGGGTATTTTCTGAGGATTGTTTCCCACAAAAGTTGACTGCAATTGAAATTAGGAATTATCTTTATCCTTTCCAGAGATGTGCTATTCTTTTGTGCTTTTGTCATATCCTTCTACCAGAGACAACAAGTGACAGCCCGCAGACGCTGCTAATCTCTGTTACAGGAAAATTACATCACTGACTCTAAAAAGTCTTTTTGCTGATGGGCAACTTGGATAAATACCATCTCAGGCTTATAGCCTCACATTCTTATCTTTCCTAGCTTCGTGGGTTGATTCACAGCTTTCAGGGAATGCTTTTGACAGAATACAGATCAAACTGGGGAGAAGTGGGAATTCAGATTTCTGCCCTGCTGGTTTTTGTTCTCACTGGCTACTGACGGAGCTCTGTGAGGTTTCTCTGGTCCTAAAGGCACTGAAACCATCACTGTATGCAAGAGAAGGTTGATGCTAAATTGTGGAGACAGACTTGCAGAACTGCTTTTTGTCAAAGGTTTGTGGTGTGCACTAAGGGCTGGAAATGTGGCAGTTTTTCTTAAGTTGCTCGGTTTTCACCCCTTCATTGTTTGGAGTCCTACAAAGAAGCACTGCAGAGACTAAGCACCCATCAGTGAAAAACTATTTAAAATATCTGAGGTAGTCTAAGCTTTATGCTTCTGCTGGTTTGAGGCTCTGCTCTTTGTAGCAGCTGCCAACAGCTTCTCCAGCTCCCTGTTTAAATAAATTAACATTGTCAGCACTTGCCTGTCAATGAGTCTCTGGTAATACCAGCAAGTAATTCAGTACTTCTGGAGCCTTTTTTCTGATCAGAATCCATGAAACCGTAACTTTTGGTTATTTTGGCATTTTCCAAGCCACACATTTTTTACTTTTCATGCAGAACTCATAGGTTGTGTCTCCTAAAGTATTTTCTTCTTACTACAGTCCCCCACGAAACCTCTTTGCAGGCAAATGTCCACAGAAGCCAACCCAATCATATAAAATTGCACTGAAGGACAGATTTTGGCACATTGTGAGAGGTCAGTCAGGACAGCTGGAACAATATAGCAGCTAAAACAGACATTTTATTTACCACACAGGCAAATTGCTCCAATTTGATTTACAAATTAAATCAATTTCCAGGCTGGGATAGGATTTTCTAACAAAAAGGGATGTATGTTCCCAACACAATGCTGTAGTCTCCTCTTTCTGCTTTAGTCCTTAGTGTATCTGTGTGAATGGCAGCAGTGGAAAGCAAAGCTGTGAGGTATGAAAGAATGATTCCATTACCTAAAGTTTCACAATTGCTACGTTCTCATATCAGTATTCTCTGCCAACCCAGGGTGCTTGGCTGATACCCAAGTACTTAAGGTATCCAAGTACACGGAACAGGAGGCAACAGGCAGAAACTTGTGCACAGGCTGTTCCACCTGAATAGGGAAAAGAACATTTTTACAGTGCAGGTAACCATGCCCTGGAACAGGCTGCCCAGAACGGGTGTGGAGTCACCCTCACTGGAGATGCTCAAGAACCACCTGGACACAGTCCTGTGCTCTGGAATGACCCTCCTTGAGCAGGGAGGTTGGACACAATGGATGGCCCACTGTGGTCCTTTCCAACCTGATCCATTCTGTGTTTCTCTCATAACTGGTGGTCTGCAGAATCTCAGTTCTGAGTGTAGTTTTAGCGGCTTGTCCAACACTGCATCCGTCATGAGCTGTTCCCAACCATTTGTAGTTAGTTTTAGTATTTCTTGTGCCTTTAGTTAATGCAAAAACAAACTGACAGCCACCAAGAGAAAAATATGTCAGAAGACAGAAAAAGTAAAAGGTAGTTTTGAAGTTCTCTGCCTACTCTTTTAATTCAATTTGGTGCTGTGCATGTGGTAACAAATTAATCAGCTTTCAGTAATTTGTGTATTGACATTAAAAAATACTACTTAAGAGCTCATTGGATCTGGAACTGTTTTTGAATTAAACAATAAGATAATTTTGTTAACTAACAGAATCTTAAAAATCTCAAACATTACCTGTTTAAAAAGAAGTGAGAGGTGTTATTTTGCTTTAATACAGTAAAGTTAAAAACAAAACCAAGATTGATATTTTTATTCTGCACGTAGGCTGGGAGAAAAGGAGTGAAGTGAAATAATGTTAGATCAAAAGGGAACTGAGATTATTCAGCCCATTCCAACTGTAATAAAATGGACCCTCAAGTACTGTTTTACTGTAGATAATACTTGATTGAACTGTAAAATCAAAATACTGATAAAGAACATAAATCTTTATAAGAGAATAGATAAACAGTGGAATAACACTGCCTCTATTCAAAAGCTGCGTCACGTTAGAGAAAGAGCGAGAGAGGAAAAGAAGGAAGGTAGAGAAGATGACACTTGTTTGCTCTCAAGATGGCACAACTTCAGCACTTTACAGGCATCTCCAAGAGCAGAAGAACCTCAGCATGAGGCCAGTCAGCCTCTGCAGCAATTTCAGGTGCCAGTCAGGAAACATTAGGCTGAGCTCTGCGTTGGTGAGATACCTGCACTGAAGGCACAGGACAGCTCCAGCAGACCCAGGGGAGGCTCAACCCAGCCATGCCATTATCCACAGCAGGCTCAGGGGTCCAGGGTGCTGCTGCCACTCTGAGCAGGCAGCAGGAACTCCTCAGAGGCACAAGCTCAGCTCGCCATAGCCTGGCTGAATGGGGACTGGCCCCTCTCATCCTCCAAGATCTCATGTGATCTCATGAACCAAATGTTCACCTGGCAAAACTCCAGGTGCTGACCATGCCGTGGCTGCTTTAATTTACATTTTCCCTGGTAGCTGTAATGCTAAGCAATGAGGAGGTGAGAAAGGTCATCTTAGTCAGCTTTTTGAAACTTTCTTTGTAACTGAAAATGAAATTTCTACATCTTTGGGGATTAAACATTATAAATGTGTTTGAATCAAGTATTTATCACAAATGATAAGCAAATATGGCTTGCATGAAGCATGGCTTGCATATCTTTTACTGGAACACAGATTTTTACCTCCCACAAGCCTAAAATGTTTAAGTTATGAAGAACTTTGTATTTTGGCAATATCTGTATAACAGATATTTCTTTCATCAGTTATGTTTATTGCATTAGTAAACAAGAGTTACTCCTTAAGGGAAATTCAACTCCAGAATTTTTTTTCAAAAGCTGTCACGAGAATCAAAGAGACTGACTGTACTTGCTGTTTAATTTTTTATTACTTTTTTGCATCACTAGAGTCTGACTATGATTATGAAATTTAATTTACAAGGAAGAGAAAACTTACTTTATGTGAGACTGTCCAAGTGATTTCCTGCTGGGAAGTCAGTGCTCCAGCTTCGCCTAAGCAGTGTCTGCAGGAGTCAGCATTTCACTGGGGTTTTTTTTCATAAGCAAGAAGTTTAATAGTCAATATTAGTGATTAGAGCATCTATCTGATCATCTTGACATTATCAATAGATGGTAGTACAAATAACCACCATGTGGTATTTCACGCATGGACATTATATCCTTTAAAAGATGAAATAAATTAATCTCAAAGCATTATCTTCAGATTTTTTTTTTCAAAAAAGGTGAAATTGTTGTTTGGAAAACAAGGATCATTCAAATTTATTATTTGGATAATACATTTTAGCTGGATAAATCACTTGGAAAGAAAGACATCCAGAACATCTTGCTCACAGAGCTTCCACAAAGCCTTCACTTCCCCAATTTCAAAATTATTCTTTGAACCACCTAAAACAAGCAGCCCAAGACTGTTTCTTGGTGTCTGCAGAAAGCCCAGTGCTCAGAATCTGAATGCAGGGTGATTCACACTTCAAAACAGGAAAACTTAAATGAGTGACTAAAAGATAGAGTCTTTCTCCTGACCTCTCATCACAATTAAGGGCAGAAAGACTTCAACAAGTGAAGAATTCAACAGGCACAGCCGTGTTCTTTTCCAAAGAGGAGCACATCTTATTCAAGTACACACATGAGCATCACATTTAATGCTATCAGATCAGGGCTAGTGACATTCCACCCTCCCAAAAGAGGAATAAGTGACTTTTTCAAGTACCTGTGAGCACAGAGGTGTCCCTGTAAAATCACTTTCCTCAGGAATTCAGTCACTGCCTGTATTTCAAAACCCAGTAATGCTCAAAGCATAAGATTCCTTCAAATCCACTTTTCAAAGGCTTCCATATTACAAAAGCAGCATGCTCCTTCTGTAGAGAGTGAAGGCATGGACCTTTTTATCTCTTCTCAGAATGTCTCTTCCTCATGAAGATCTTAAATCTCAGATACAACGACAGAGCTAAAACATGTCCAAATCATCATGGTGATAAAGCCAGAGCTTCTTGGGGGAGGAATAGAGAATGTCAACCTGTGCAGCAGCATCTCAACAGTCACTGAAATCTCCTTTCCCGCAGATGATCCTAAACAATTTCTGCCAATGAGGAAAGACTTGGACTGTGATTGTAACATTTCTTTCAGAGAAGGAGGTTATGACCTCATATGTATTGAGCAAAGCCTGAGACCTCCTTCTTGCATTTAGATGCAAAATCTCAGTTCCAATGAAATCATGGTCTAAGTAATTCATCAAAACCTGAAAAGTAACACATGTTAAATGTTAAAAGGTTGATGTATCTGGGAGTAAATGCAAGTAATTTTATTCCACATCATAGGGCAATAGGGAGCTCAGAGCCTTTGTAGAAATGACAAGCCAGCCAGTTTATCTGTTCCTTAGCCAACTACTTTGTAGTGCCCACAGGCTGGCTCTGGCTGAGAACACTGCAGCAGCCCAGAGGGCTGGAAGAGAGAGGGGAGTTGTTCGCTAGGACTGCTAACAAAAGAGCAATGCTGAAATTAATTTGTGTAGAAATAATGTCTCTTGCCCTCATCACCCCGCAGAATCAGCCTTGATGGAACTCACTGACAACACGGTGTCTCAAAAAACTGCCAAAAACTTTGTATGACACCCTATTGTCACAGCAGTTAAATGTCAGAGGGTGTCAAACTGATAAAACTGCTCTGTTAAATGTTCAATAACTCTTTTAACTGGAGGAACTTATCTTCTCTGCCAGTTGTGCATTATGAAAATGCACACAAATAAGTGTGATAATCACCAAACATCGACCTTTTTAAAAGGTCAATTTTGCAGCAGCAGAGCACAAGTAAATACACTGTCAGGGGAGGTGAGGTGTTATGCAGTGGAAATGAGTAATTAGGCTGTTCTCATGATGAAAATGCTGCTATAAAAAAAAAAAACACCTCTTCTGTGATATAATCACATATAAATATTAGATATAGCATACTCAACTAGCATGTCTCATTCTAGATTGTTCACTACTACGCCTCGGCCTCCAATGTCACATAGTCAATAACTTTCAGATTTCTGGGATAGAAAAATCAGCTTAAGTAATTCACAGAGTGCAGTTAAACAGAGTCAGTTTCAATGGCCTTGTGATCACTTCAAGTCACAGTGTTTGATTTTGCAATCTGGTCCTGAGTCACACTGCTGTCTACTGGAAGCATTTGTCCAGGTCTCATTAACACTGGAAGGAGATAATAGCAACGTGGGAGGTAAAAATACCTAGGAAAAAATCTAATCAGATAAAAGCTGTTATTTCCCCCCCCCCGCCCTTTTCAGTTCTATCTTAAAACCCAAATCAAAATAAGTAATATAAGATAGATGTAGCATACACTTTTCACAGTGGAATAAAATATTTATGCATCCTCTTACAGTATTCACTTCTGAAACTTGTTTCTCATTAAGTTCAAACAGTGTTATATTGTAACTGTTAGATGTGGAACAGGTAAAAAAATTCTGAGATGGCTAATTTCAAATGCATCTACTTCTATAAATTCCTTGTTTTAGTACTTGTGTAGTTGCTGCTTGTCTCTCCTGGGAACATGACTCTGTGATCCCTCTTGAGATCAATACTAACTTCCATGTTGGCAGCCGCATGCAGAAGTGTCTGATTAACACTAAGCAGTTGAACTTAATGAAGTATTTAAATATAAATATGTAACTTTTTTTTTTTTCACCAATCCCTTTTCCTTAGAACACAAATCTTGATATCACAAGTCCACAAACAAGGAAAAACTAATTTGTACAGCAACTGTGATTCTCATTTCTTCAGAAAATAGAACTGTATTCTATTGCCAGCTGCTTTTAAGGCTCTTGTCAAACACTCAAGTAACTCACTCATGTCAGCTTACTTCCATACTTCTATTCTTTAAGAAATTGAATCAGTAGGAGATGGCATGGGGACAGGTTGCCAGCCAAGAACCTTTCAACTGGCTCATCTGACTACAGTGTTAAAGGCCGCTGAGGGGAGGATGAGTATTTGGCGTTTTGCACAGAGCCCGTGCAATCATTTCTGGTATTGCAGAAGTAGTTTAAGGGATATTGACCAAACCCTGCTGGTGCCAGGCCTCTGTGCCGATTGCTGCGTGCTGGGCAGGCAGGAGCGGGGAAAAAGATCTGGAGGGCGAGGACTTGGGCGAGAGAATACAGTCGTGCAGGGCCAGGCTCTGAGGCTTCTTTGGCGAAGCTGGGCTATAATGGGATGACAGGGGGTTAAAGCCAAGCAAACCCGCAGTCCCTCCAGGCCGGTTCCTGGTGCCCCGGTGTCCCACTGCCACCTCCCGGGGGTTTGTGCTCCTCGGCGCCCGCACGGCCCCAGCCTTGCACAGACCCTGCACCATCTTGGGCCAAGGCAGCTCCAGCTTTCTTCTCTCACAGCACCAATCAGCTTTCAAACACGTTCAAATACTTGCATTATCTACCGAAAGCTGTCCTATTGATGAAAGATCATCCCAAAAATATTCTGCTTGCTTTTCCACTTTAACTGAAGAAAGTCACCCCCTCTTCATCAGCTCTCCGATGAAATGGTGCCACTGGATTTAAAGGCTTGACTTCTTATAGTGTCCTCATATTTTCCTTCCAGAAGCCTTTACTTTCTCTGTAAGTGGAGTGCCATATGGATGAAAAAAAGAACCCTTCATCAAAAAGGAGCTGAAGTTGAGGCAAGCATTTTTTTGAATATTTTAGAGGAATTTAAGGATATACAAGTATCAGTGCATACTCATTTCTTTCTGCTCAAAGTCAAGGCAGATAGGCTGCCTGAAAAAAAAACCAATTTAAACCATTCCACACAGGAATAGCTCTTACTGCACAATGAGTAAGTTATGAACACTTCCAAAGACATTGTTCCTAGTAAACAAAAAAGTTTCTCACACAAGGTTTTTTTTAGCTTCTCATTTTTAATGGAGTCGGAACAATTCTATACAACTATATACAGATTTTGAAGTATGACTACATATCTATTTCTTCCTACATACAACAAGCTGGAATAATAAAATGGGAATAGGTCCCAGCTAAGAAATATAAACATACTTTTGCAAGGTCATTTTGCTAATCTTGATCGCAGCCGTCGCTTGATGATTAGATGATCACTTTCTTTCTCTTTTTGTTCTACAAGGATCTGAAAAAGTTGGATCAAAAGATGGTTATTCAGCATTTCTTCAGAGATAAATGACATTCACTTTCTGTGTGCCTAACAGAATAGTTTCTTCCAGAATCTGTTTCCAGAGTTTTACCTGAGTCACTCTGGTGAAATTTCCCCATTCACTGAGAGGTGGAACAGGCTGGCTGGCCAGGGAAGTGGTGTGAACATCATCTCTGGAAGTGTTCAAATACTGTGTGGATGTGGCCCTTGGGAACATGGTTTTGTGGAGTTAACCCAGTGGTGCTGGGTTAACAGTTGGCCTCAATGGTCTTGAAGATCTTTTCCAACCTTAACAATTCTATGATTCTATTACCTCTTTTTGTCAGGGGTCTCCAGGACAGAGAGACAATCTTAGCGCATCATGACAAGCAACAAATTCCATAAACGTACAAAATCCCATTTTTGCTGGAACAAATACTTAAGTCCAAACTCTTCCACAACTCAATTAGACCTTCAGATTTGTCTTTTTCCTCTAATAGTTAATTTTAATTTAAGATTACAGAGGAGCATTACAGTAAACAGAACAGGAATCTTAACCACTTACTGAAGAACTAGGGATATCCAGAGGGCAAGAAATGTCAGTTGAATACAGCTTTCTCTTAGCTCGTTTTGGCTTGAGCTCATTTTCTTTGACATTTTCTGGTTCTGAAGACTTGGGAGAGCTTATTGTCTCAATAAGCTTCTTTGCTAGAAGACAAATTTTATCATAAATACATGCCATGGTTTTGTGAGCCTCAAAATTCATGAATAAAGTAGGCTTTATTAGAATAGTTTAAGAATTAAACCAGTGTAGACCAAATTTCAAATATAAAACTTCAGAAGTGGTATTTGACTACCAGTTTTCTGTAGGTGGAAGCAGTTTTCTGCAGCTTCAGGTACAAAAGCTTAAAGGACACATTTAAAAGGCACATTAAAAAACAATTAGGATTCAGATCTCACTGAGATCTCACTTAAAGACAACTAAGTTGAACAGGCTTAACTTTTGTGCTGACAGAAGCACTGTGCACAGTCAATTTTTTCTATGCCTTTTTATAGTTTTAACAAACTAGTACTAGCTCTATAAAGAGAAGAATATGTGCACTAGAAAAAAAAAAAGAAATAAGCAATACTGTTATAGAAAGAGGGAAGCCATACAGGACATGGTAATAAAGGTTACAACACAGAACTCATTTGCTCAAATTCTGGATTCAGATTAAAGATGAAATTTTAAGTAGCCTGATGTTGGCTTCCATTCTTAATATTAAACACTGTGCTCCGGGAACCAATATGATAAACATAGAAATCTTAAAAAATTTCACACAGCTATTATCTAGACTGTATTATGTCAGATAATTTAAGATGTACTCTGTAGCAGGACAAGCTTTCAAGTTGACACAGGAATTTATTTTAACTGTCCACATTAAAAAATTACCAACTTTGTTTTAACTAATAATAGAGTCTTTTAGAATTAAATACTGGTGATTCCTTGTGCCCTCTGCAATTTTAGGTTTTTTTTAAATGCACAGTAACTCAGAGATCATTCTAACTGTAGGAAAGAATAAAAACATATCCTTCGACTGAAAGTCCAAGCAATTAATCTTCCCAAGGCTATACCTAAACTTAACAAAATCCATTAACTGCTCTATATTCAGCTTAATGAAGTCTTCCAAATATTTTCATGAGTCACTGGCTTTCAGATTTCATAGAATTAACATACATCAAAACACATTAACAAGGTTTCCACAGCAACAAGAGATTGCTTATAGAACAAGGTAAGATTTGGAGTTTGGATTCAACCCTTGATTTTTTTAAGAGCAGCAGGGCAAGTTTCTAAAACCGTCTTTAGGTGTAAGTAAGTACAGAGTAACTCCAACATTTTCGGCCTAACAGCTATCATTGCTTTTATGATAAATATGCAGGTATTTCCTACTTCATCTTTCATTCCACCTGGTTTATATTTCATGCTTAACCTAAGTTTAAGAATTATGTGGTCCACACAACCAAGACAATTTTTTCTTCTCTGCAATCCTACAATGGCCAGAGAATAGAGAATAAGCCTTATTTATACTGTACAAACCTTTAGAGTGAATAATAGTAGGAGAACTTTGGAAAAAATCACCAATTTTCTGCAATGTCCCATCTTTCTTCTTAGCTGACTTTTTATTTAGAGTAGATTCTTGCCTTCTTAAGGGGTATTCTTTTCTAAGAGATTGTGCAGTAGCCATCTGTACAAAAATACAGGATCATTGTTTTAGCTGAAAACTGACTTAATCCTCAAGTTTCATTCCATTTTATTTTACTTCAACTTTATTTTCAAGCTGACACATGGAGCTTTGCTACTGACACCTTTGTTCTATTTAGTAATGATATCACTACAGCAAATAATGTAGACAACCTCATTTTACACCCAGAAGAAAGAAAATCACCAAAGTTTCACAGAATACATTTAAGAGCATGAGTTATATACAGGAAACAGATGTTGTTTTTTTTTAAAAAAGGCAGATTCAAAGTTGTAGATTATTTTACTAGACAAGCTAATTATAATGATATTATATTAATTATAAATAAAAGAATCTGATGGGGCAAATAAATCTCTCACTCACCCTGTGGACCTGGCCAGGTTACTACTATGGCCTAAAATAATCTTTTTATAATTGCCATATATATAGATAAACTTTAGTTTTACTTCAAAGGCATTGCCTATAACATCACACTTTAATAACATGCTCAAACTAGTCTTTTTAACTACTTAATCTGCAACATCCTTCCCCTTTGAATCACTGCACACTGCAGCTGGGACACTACACATTACTGGCAAATACAGACCCTTTGCCATTGAGAGCTTAGTAGAAAAACACCATAAATGTTGAAGAATCCCACTGAAGTACATAGATAAGATACTTCTGTATGAGACTATTTGCTCTTGTCACAAGTCTATCTTTACAGAAAAGGCTAAATTGACTTCAAAAATGGAATAAAATCAAACCTTTTTTTTGTTGCTTGTAGAAGGTGACTCAGCCATAGGAGGTTTTATATTTCTCTTGTTCTCACTTGTCACAAAATCCTAAAGAAAATTAGAAGAAATTGTAATTGATACCAATGACCACCTAAACTAAAAGAAACAATTTTATAGAACTGATCTGTAATCCCACAGATCAGAACTGGAGACAGCAAGAAACGGAACTCTCTGGAAGAGAGAAATGTAAAAGGTAAAGAGAAAGTGCAAATCAGGCATGAGGAGACAGACTCTGGATGAGCTAAATCTATGACCTTATTCAACACAGGCTGGAGATGCACCACTTGGGAGATGTGGGGTTTAAATTATACCCACATAAAAATAAACATATTAAATACATATAACCTTGGGATCTCAGCAGAAAATAAAAAGTTAGTTTTACAAAATGATCAGAGTAATAAACTGAAAAGCTGCACAACAGATTTTGTCAGTTGGTCGAGTTCACACCTCATTCATCTCTACACTCTTCCTTTTCCTTCTTGGCTTGAGCATTTTAACAGTGACTGGTGAGGTGCTGCCCGGGTGCTTCACCTCCATCTTATGGGGTTGCAGAGGCGTGAACTGGATTTCCATCTCTGGTTTTGGGAACCGACTCGTTTTTCCATCCTCTGTGGACACTTCAGTAGAGTCCAGGACAATTTCGGAATGGTCCTGCAAGTATATGGAAATTGTAAGAAAACAAGTTTTAAACTGTGAGTTAAACACTATATAATACATATCACCCCCATCTCCCACTGGATTGCAAAGTAGGTGTTCTATTTTCCAGCTGTTATCTTTCAGAACACTTAAAACCGGAGTGAAAAAATCAACTACAGCAGAGTTTAAGCCTTATTATCCAAAACCTCTTTTGTTACATTTTGAACTTTTTTGTATCTATGATCACAGAATTTTCCTTGCTGAACTCAGCCTGATACTTTGTTTCCAAGTACTTTTTCCTCAAGGCCAGAGACCCTCAGTGATTGTCTCCATCTTAACTCTGCTGCTCCATAGGAACTAGGCTGGAATAGCAGCTTTTGTGAGGAAAGTATAATATTTCTGTAGCTTATCTTTAAGGAGATCTCTTCCCCTTCTAGAGAACTCCAGCTGTTCCTGAATCACAGAATCATCTCAGTACACAACAGGTGACATCATGAAAGTGGTTTGAGTTGAAATCCCTTTAACATTGACATAATCAAACTGAGATGACACTACAAATAACATGTCTCCAAAATCTCTAGAATCTGGACTAGTTAACTAGTTTTTGCCTCAGGTGTAAAGGTTCTATAAAATATAGAGAGGTAATATTCATTTAACTAAAGTACTTATTTTCTGAAAGTAAGTGTGAAAGAATGAGTAAGAACTCAGAACTGATGATACAGGTAAAGTACAAAGAAGTTTTGGGAGATTTCCAGAACTAAGTGAAATACATACTGAAAAACCAACAGAATTATAAACATATCATTAATACATAAACAAACACACCTCTTTGTTTACAGACTGATCAATTTTATCTTGTCCTTCTTCAGGTAAAGGTACTTCTGCCAAAGATTGAGGATTTTCCTGGTTAATCTGCTGTTTAATTTCCTTTATAAAGTTGTCTTTCTCTGCCAGCTGTTTTTTTAGATCTTCTATGTCAGTTTCCTTATCCTAATAAACACAGCAAAAATTGCCACAAATTTCAGGACTGTCAAAAGAAAGTAATATATATCACAAGCATCATTATGATTACTTGGTCATATCAGTTTTAGAACTGCAGGCAAAACCAGTCAGGTATCCAATACAAAGCAAATAATTTCATGCCTCTATGTAAAGTGAAGAAAAGTCTTACAAGAGTCTGAGAAAACATAATGCAAAACGTTCTATTTTACTATACTTATTTAGAATTCTAAGTTGACCTCCCATATTTGCTCATGAAGTTCTTGGTGCTGTGAAAGACAACAAATGGGGGAGTTGTTTCAGATATCCAGTCCAAATCCACAAGAGTGTTGAACTACTAAATATTTTCAAACTTCAATTTCTATTACAAATTCAGTTGCAAACAAATGTAAAGCTTTTCTTTTAAAATTAGCTGCAAATAGTTTCAATATGATAGTGTTTAAGAACATAAAAATAGAGCCAGAATGAAAAGGGAAACTACTGTATTTTGCAGAATTAATGAGTAACAAAAAACCCTCAAAAAATCACTCAGAAGAAAGAAAATTGACCTTTTCTGAAGCCGTTAGTGCAGCCTGTTTCAGCCTCTCTATTTCTTTATCTTTTTCCATGGTGCTAGAAGCCAAAGTCTTGAGCTGTACTTCCAAAGCTTCTACTAGTTCATCTCTTTCTTCACGCCACTTTTGAAGATTGCTGTCCTTCTCTACCAGCTGTGCAGCAAGTCTTTCCTAAATATTAAAAAGGTAGGTTAGAATAGAACACCACTTCTAATGGTATCTGAACTCTTCTGCTAGTTTTGTTTTGCACAGTTAGTACTATTTTATAGCTTTAGTAAAATCAAGAGCCCATGCAGATCTCATAAAGCTCACACAGAATGAGTTTCAGTACAAATATGCAAAAGTAAGCCATGTTTCAATTACAAAATCTGTATTTATACTCTTTGTGAAGAGAATTTTCTTTTTGAGAACCACAGCTCCTGTCTGCTCGTTTGAGGATTTTATTAATTACAATTCTCAGGCAAGAAAAGTCACAGATAAAAAGTAGTTGTAAGCTCCTAACATTCTCCTGTATTGATTGCAGGTCCACAAAGGCATTGCTAATTACTTCTAGATGCAAATGCAGTTTCAGATTGCAGAGGTTCATATAATAATTTCATCTGATTAAAAAATTATAACCTTGATGCAGTCCAGTAAACAAGGTGCTTTAGTAACTATCAGTCTCCTCAATGCTAGCACATATCACCACAGCATACTGACCAAGTATTTTCCAAAGTAAGCTTTCTTAGCTTCTATGCAGCAATTCATTTAAGTGTAGGTTATTTATTGGTGTTTTACACACAATATGAAATTTGAAGACTTCATAGTGAGGTGGTAGTGATGAAACAGGAAGGAACAGGCATGTTAACTTCCATTATGTGCTGAGATTTTTCATTTTATGATCCTTCTGTTCTTCCTTTTTCATATTGAGAATATCTCATCTAGGCTTTGTCATGTGAGAAACTAAGGGAACAGACAAAGCCCAGCTACTCTCAACACTTGACATGTGATTTACTCTGTACTAAAGACACCACAGGACACTGCTGAGACAAAGTCACTTACAATTTCTGCTTGTTGCTTTACATGGTGTTCTCTATCCTCCACAAACTTTCTCATTTCCCTGTTGCGATGGTTTTCAGCTTCTTTTACTTGATTTATGAGTCCCATTTTTTCCTCGAGCCACTTCTTTCTATCAGTTTGATACTTTGCCTCATTTTCCTGATTTGATGAAACCAGAAAAAAAACCATAAGTAGGGAGGAAAAAAATTACTTAAAATTCAGAATGCAATTGGATGGATTAATTTCAAAAACATAACAGAAACAGTAGCACAGTTTTACTCTAGCATACTCTCAGGTACAACTATTATACTCATTTGTACTTCTGTATTGCAAAAAATTATCAATTTTCAGCATTTCTTATTCAGGCTGGCACATCTTCATGGAACAGTTTTTTTCCTCAAAGCATTCTGGGTCAATCAGACACATACACCAAAAGTAATGGTAAACAGACACTTCTACCTTACAAATCCCCAAGCTTTTACACTCCCTTAAAGGACATGTTAGAAAATTAATCTCTGCTTCAAGACTGAAAGGGAAACAATGCAGTATAGTTTGAGTGGTAGGCAGAGACAGCATGTACCTAAGAATGTCACTTGAATCCACAGCAACTTTGTCTCCTTTTCTATCACAATCAAACCCCTTGTCAGACATTCTACCACATAAGACAGAAAACACCTGTAAAATTCCTTAGAAAATAAGTCTACTTTCTAATCCAAGAGGAGTTAGAGGAAAGTCCTCAGCCTTACAGGGAAGAGCTTACAGGCCATGCAGCATGCACAAGCTCTTGAGAGAGAGTTTGATTTACCAACTGACAGGAGAGACCCCTGGAACTGATATCAGGAGCTGGAGTAAGATAAGTGTAAGAGGAAAGCAGCTGCAGAAGCCCTGTGCACAGCAGCAGCACAGCGTAGGGCAGGGTGCACTCTGTTATGGGGCATCGGTGATGCCCTATGGAAGAGATGCTTCAAAGGAGGTTTCCTTTACCAGTGTAATAACTTGCCATTTCATGCCCCAGGCTCTTGAAGACAGTGACACAAAAAAATCTTAGACTCCTAAATGGGAGTTATGGCCTTAGATTTAAGTATGAATTATATAATTATGTTTTACCTTCAGTTCTTTTTGCAGCTTTATTAATTCCTCATTTTCATTTATGGTCTTCTCCTCATTTTTGCTCATCTTTTGCTGCCAGCCACTACTGCACTGGTTATTCAGCTCTCTATATTTCTGCTTCCATGCTTCCAGTTCTAGGCAGAACACAAAATGAGTTTACAAAACGTATAATTTTAAACATGTATTTGAACATGTTCCCATCCTTCTACTAAAGGAAGGATTTATCAGCTTGGTTTTGTCAGCTATGATTTCAGACAACAGAAGCCTTTTAGGAAATTGCTATTTGTTATGTAAAAGTAATGCCAAAACAGCAATTGGTAAGCAAAATCAAAAATATAAGGCAGCTATCACAATACACATTCAAAACAATTTTTTTTCCCTGCTCCCTTTCCATGGAGAGCTTACCCAAAATTAATCTGTTGGTCTCTTCTAATTTGGCTTCAAGAACATGATCTTGTTCAATCTGAGTCTGTTCTTGTTCTTCTAATGTCATCCGCATATCTTCAATTATTTTCTCCTTTGCACACAGATCTGAAAATTTGAAAATTAATTTACAGATGAGCCTCCTTCTAGTTCCCACCATTCTCTCCCAAACTGCCTTAGTTACAAGTCATTTCTCCATTCCCTGAGATCAAAAACTCTACTACAAGGAAATAGAGCATCTATACTGAACTATCCACATCCCAAATTCTGACGTGATTCTATTCTCACCAATTTAACTATACCTGTGTTTTGGTGTTAAATATCAGACTCTGGCTTGCATGGCTATGAGAAACTAACTATTGTTCAACTGCTAAATGTTTATCAAATCTGCAGAAACTTTGTGCTAGCATACAAAATAGTATTCTAGTTTATGCTTTTGCTAAAATGGACAACTAAAATAAAACCAAGTAAATCTCAATATTGACTAAACAACCACTAATACTTTCTCTGCCTATGTTTCTTAACCTGAGACTGTTTCTTTGCTTACAAATAGATCTAATAACAATTTAATAAAAATTACTTTCTGCCTGTGAGATTTTAATATCCAGGCTGGAGTGAGTGTCTCGGTACTCTAAAATATGAATATACGTGAGTCTCCAAGTTTGTTATTGACATGATCGCTAACTATGTTGTCATTGCACACACACAAAAAAATGGAAAAATAATAGCTCTTTCTGACCTTTATGTGTTTTCTCATACTGTTTGGAGATTTCTTCTAGCTTTTCATTATTCAACTGCTCCTAAATGTCATGTTGAAAGCAAATTAAAGAGATTAGAACGTGCTGAAAGAAAGAAATACATATGCTAGAAGTGAATAGCATTTCATTTTGAATTTAATAAATAATAAGTAAAGCATTTAAGACAATAATAAGTTCTTTGTATAGTATAAAGTAGCATTCCAGCTATTAAAAATGAAGAGATGTTACTACTAACATAGCTAAGTGTCACTAATCAGAAACTTCACAGGTATTAAGTATTTATCTACTAGAATGATTGTAAAATTGTTTTAAGTAAGTCCTGCAAGAGAATTTCTTCAAACATCTTTCATTCATCTGTTAAAACTAATTTCAGCTAGTTACTCTTACTTTTATCCCAGCTTCTGTAAGCTATCTTCAGTTGCTTGGAAAACTTGCCTCATTAGTAGATTAGTCAAAAAAAAAATAAGAGCAAGTAAAATGTTATAAAACAAAATACCTTCTTAAGTTGCAGTATTGTGCGCTGTTTGAACTCTAATTCTTCACTAAACTGCTTTTTAATTTTCTCAAGTTCATTAATTTGTTTCCGCAGGGATTTCTCCTGAGTTTGCATTGTACACACCTGCAACAAGGTAGCAAGCAAAACTTACATTTAGTTATAAGCCTTTCACAATCTCTGTAAGTTATCTAGATAATTAACCACTTAAATTAGGGTGAAATTTTTGCAAGCATTAAATTTATTATATTTCAGGGGATGGTAGCGTACGAGCAAAGATACTCTAAATGTATCACTCAAAATAGCCTTATTATGAATCTCTTAACATCCATAGATTGAGATTTGTGAAAACAGGTTTTAATAACAGAAACCCAAACTTGCAGAAGAAACATTTTGCCTACGGTTACCAACCTCTTTTTGTACTTGCTGAATTTGTTTCTTGGCATCAGAAAATTTCTCTTTCAAATCTGTGTATTCTTCCTCTTTCCTCTGCAAATCTTTTTTCAAACTTTGCATAAGGGCAGAGCTTTCAGAAAGATCTTTACGTAGCCTTGGGTTAGAAATTAAGAGAGATAAATAACATCAGTCTTACATATTACCTCAGGCTCTTTGCCGGTTTTATTTCCAAACAGAATCTCAGCTCTATCAGATCAATTACAAGCTTTATAATTTCATGTTTGGATTTCAATGTCTCACTATACGAGCCTGAAGTAAACTGCTCAGATTCACTTCTGAACACTCAACTTTTAAAGAATATTATCTTTTTAAGCACAGTAGAGCAACCGTTTTTATCACTAGGTGACCTTACCAATTAGAAAAGCTCAAGGTTAAAATCAGGTAAGTTTAAGGTGATAACTACACCTCAGTTCTTTTAAGTATCACGATGAATAAAAAGAAAAGTGGAAAAAACTGACAATATTGCAATAAATCCTGCTGTCACAAGTTCTGCAAAGTAAAGAATAATTTTGATACGTTTATTTTTAAGTGATCATGTTTATTTCAAAGAGTTTCCAGTAAGGCATCTTGGACTTTTAAACTAACTAAAGGAAGATTTTTCAGGTCCTACAAATGACAGTTCAATACAAGGCCTCACAAAAAGAAATCCTTTTAACGCTTCATCAGCACAGGATTGGGGATCATCAGACCCTCATTGCAGTATGTGCAGTACCCACAGATATGGCAGTAAAGAAACCACAGTCAGAAGGGCTACACAGCATCTTAAAGCTATTTTTACATAATTGCAATTTCCTTACCATATAGCAAATGTAAGCTCTCAGATGCACGTAATCTCCTATGTCTCACAGATTTAAAAAGCAGAGGGTGCTGAGGAAAGTTCTACCCTCTGCACCCACTATTCCTTCAAGTCTTCTAGTAGACTGTTCACCCAGAATAGCTTTGACCAAAACCATCTGTTTACTTCCTGGGCTTTATTTTCCCCACCCCTTTCTTCCTTTCACCATTCCGTCCTTTCCAATGAAAACATGTCCAACTTTTATACAAGGTACAGGATATAATATTGCAGTATGCCATTTCCTTCAGAAAGGGTCCGCAACAAAACTATTAGAAATCGCCAAACAATAAATTTCGTTGTATGCTCCTATTTCCCTGCACAATAGTTCCGCATGATTTTGATATGTATTTTTGAAAGAATATACAAATGTACAGGTAAGGAAAACATAGCCAGCAGAATATCCAAATATAAAATTAGAGTAGTGTATAGAAACTTCTCAAAGAAGCAGCTTGGTTAATCAGTTTATAAACATGGAAAAGTAGTATGTCAAAATAAACTGATGTTGATATAAGGGAGTTTTAACTTAATTTTATTCTTAGAAGGTTAGGTGTAATCTCAATATTTACTCACAGTTCTATAGACTGTATTTGCTCATTCTCATTTTTCTCCTTTTCCTGAAGAGTGTGGTTCAGCTGCAAGACTTCATCCTTCAAATTTGCTTCTTGATCACTGAGTTCTTTCAGTTTTTTGTTTACATTGGTACATTTCTCTTGCAGAGCTGCTGTATTACTTTCCAGATTTAAAATAGTAGATTCTTTTTCTTTTAGTTCTTTTTCTAACTCTTTCATCCTGTCATCTTTAGTCCTAAAAGCCTCCAATAGGCATTCAAAATCCTTTATTTCTCCCTCGTAGCTGGTAACCTTCTCCTGCAGCTGTGCAATTACCCTCTGATTTTCTGCCTCCTGTTTTTCAGAATCCTGGGTTTTCTTCTGAATTTGCTCTTGTAACTGATTAATAAGATCTTTTTCCTTCGCACACTGATGATCTTGATTTGCAAACTCATTTAGTTTTAATTTTAGTTGATTGTTGTAATTCTCACTATCACTAAGTCTTTTCTCTAAGTCTTCAACTTGTTCAAGTAGTTGTTGAATCCGATGACTTTTTTGTGAGGAAACCTTAATCACAATTTTGCACTCTTCCCAAATGCTTTCAATACTGCGGTGAAAGGAGCTCTCCTGTCTGAGTTCTGCTGTAGAAGCACTTTGGAACTGCATGGATAGAGGACTCATTTCAGCTGTCTCTGGTTCATGCTTTTGAGGTTCTAAGGAATCCTTTACATTAACTAAATCAATACCCTCAGCGTAAGGTTCTGAGTGACATTTATACAATTCATCTACATGGCACTGCATTGTTTTAATTTGTGACACTTTGTCAAATATATTTTGTTTAGCACATGTTACTTCATTATTTAGCTGCATAATCTTTTCTTCTTGTTCCTTATTTATAGTTTTCTGTTTGTCCAATTCAGAAACAGTCTCCTGATACTCAGCTTGACATTGTTGAAGTTCTCCACTTAAGCCAGAAGCCTTTTCTTCAGCAGCAGAGAGTTTGAGATGCAAGTTTGCTATCTGCTGATTTAGGTCTTCTTTTTCATTTTTTTCTCTTTGGCATTGTTCTTCAAGTGCAGCTATCTGACTTTCCAAGGATTCAGTTCTTTCCTTCAGTACTAGTATTTCCATGTAGGTCTCAGAATTATTAGTTCTCTTTAGATCAAGATCGTAGTTCTCCCAACTCCCTCTCTTATCTCCTAAAACAAAACCAAACCATAAAGAATAAATAAATCCCCATACAGCTCAGGTTAATTAAAATCAACAAGTCACTAGCAACATCAAATCGTAATTGCTGTGTGGAAAATTAGCACCACCTAAAAGCCACACTCTCATAGCACTTTAGAGTCCTGAAGTTGTTAGAGCCTTCTAAGATATTTTATATGCATCAAAATTACTCTTGGGCTTCTAGGCAGAATTTGTAGAAAGAGGTGTTCAGACCTTAAAAAAGTTTGCTACAGTTCTAATCCAACCTTCTATTCTGCCAAACTAGCAGAAAAATCTAGCTAGTTTTACTAGTATTTGCAACACCTATGAGCTAGGTCACATTCACACTGATAACCAGTTTCCACCTCCACTGATTCAACCATCCCTTTAAACAGAGCCAGCAATTACCATCCTCCATCTAGGGGAGCAATGGTGTCATATATCTTTCTGAGAAGTTTTATGCATGCTCTATATCACCTTACTTTAAAAACAAAGCTAAAAATCCAGCACCTTTTTTTTTTCCTTTGTGTTTGGAACCTTCCTCTCTTCTATATGCAATAGGTCTCTAAACTAGATAAAAGGATAACTACTAATGGCCACACCTAATAAGTTGCATGTAAAGTTCTCCAAGAAAGATTTACATGTCATTCAAACCCAAAATGTCCAGGTTTTATTAACTTAAGACTCTTTTCCCAAAGTAATGAGCCATTTTAACTAAAATCACATGTATTTCATCACCTTCAAAACTGACTCCAGCTGTATTTCACACAAGTGTTTTAGAATCCAGTTGTGCCCCTTTAGTAACATGCATGCTATATTTTACTATTAAATCAAGCCTGACTCTCTCTAAGGATGAGATTATCACAACTATGTACTACAGGGAGATACTATGGATTGTTGTGAGTGCTGCACCTAAGTAAGGTAGAGTTAGGCAGTCATCTCACTTTAGGACCAATAAACACAAGTGTATTGCATGGAGACATCTTCTGAACAGATCATACAAGTTGTATAGTCAATTTGAGTCACCAACAAAAGGTCATGCTGTAGCATTAGCAATAGTGTTTTGGTTTTTGAAAGTCAACAGGACACTTTCCTCCTGCTTGTCCATAGTTTTCCTATTATAGGATACATCAAGTGCTTCTGTTGGCTCAACCACAATAACAGTCTTACTGTAGCATGTAAAGTCATATTTTTAAATTGTACAGGATTAAAAAATTTGGATTTGGAAATGGTTTTCTCTGAAAGCCCAGTTGTGTAGTCTTAAGAAAACAGATCAGACAAAATACTACAGGTGAGGTGTCTTAACACAGGGCTTGTCAAAGTCCCTAGTCTTGGCTTCAAATGACACTTGAAGTTGCACAAACAACAGAAATGCCCCGCCGGATGACACAGCATCAGCTGACCCAGTCTAATATTTTTACCTCCTTTTGCTACTACTGGCAGGCCCAGCCCTTTTCTATGGACCTTTCTTGACATTGAAGAAGGGAGACAATACAACCCTACTTAAGTCTTTCCATACCCATACAGGCACCTATTTGCTGTTATATTAACTAACTATGCCTGCACCGTCTGCCTCTTCCACCTTCTAGGGCAGTAAATATCAGAAGTTCAATACTCTCTGCATGAAGTGCTTTTTCAATGGAATTATAGATCCTCAGTTCAAAGCGACACTCAAGGATCATCAACAGCAGGGTTGCTCTCCAGCCTCTCATTCCTCAGTCTGTACTCAGAGCCAGGGTTACCCTGTCCCAGGTCAGAATCAGGCTCTTTGCTTTGTTAACTTCATAGGGTTGGTGATTGCTCAGCTCTGTAATTTATCTAGAGCTCTCTGCAGGGCTTCCCAGCCTTCAAGGGAGTCAATAGCTATCATTGGCAAACTCAGGATAGTTTTGGGTCCTGCACCCAAGTTGCTTATGAGGATGTTGAAGAGAACTGGGCCCATGGAGCTCTGGGGAGCCCCACCAGTGCCTGGACGCCAGGCTGATGTTACCCCACTTACTAGAAACTCTTTGCATCATAAACTTAAAACTGATCTACTACAGTGAGCACTCCCTTGTTCTTTCACTGCATGGTGTAATGAATGGTAGTACAACAGTTTATTCACTGTATCCTCATTTTTCTGTGATCATATGAATCTGATAATTTTTCTTTTACAGAAAGGAAAGGTCTCTCACCTTCCTTTTGCACATGTTTTCCATAGTTCTATCAGAAACCAAAGCCAAGATGAGTCCTGAAGTCAAGTTAGAGGCAGACAGCTCTTACAAATACCATTCTGCACAAGTCCCATATAGTTCAGTCCCAATAATAGATTTTATTCACCTGACAAGCTCACAGATAAAGCAAGAAAAGCAAAAAGATTGAAAGTGCAAGCACGAGAGCTGTACAAAATCCACTTGTGGACTTTAGCTTTCCACTTGGATGGGAGTAAAATTAATTTTTCTCCTTTGCCAGCGCTGTCGCCTTGACCAGAGCTGGTGTGTTCAGAGCATGCATACAGAATGTTCAGCCACACAGTATGTGCTGTGAACTTCGACATTTCAATCAGTGAGTCATTGACACCTTTGATGCTTGCTTAGGCAATTTTCAAAAACTTGAGCAGGACATGCTACTTTTTCAGAAGTCCAGCAACAGAAAATTTAGTACAACAACTATTAAGAAATTGCCTAAGAACTACAGCTGGGTATGCAGGTACATACACAGATAAGAAAAAGCATCAGAAAGGAAAGAGTCTAAAAACTTTTATTTAAATCATTTAGGAGTAAACGATATAAGGCCCTCTGCAAAAGAGGCCTATAAATTACACTTGGAGAACAGTTACTTCCTTTTACAGTCTAACATAGCAGATTTCCTCCTCAGAGCATAACGTTTATGCTTCCCAGCTATTTTCTTCCGTTCTGAAATAGTAATCAAGCCTTTTTTGAAGACCTGCTGAGTGATGGTGGAAATTGTACCTTTCTTTGTAGGTGGCTCTTCTTCTGCAGTAGTCTTATTTTCCAAGCAACGTTTTCTTCCCACTTCCAATACAGTTTCCTCACAATCCTCGAACTGTTTGCTTTTAATCACTTCATTAGAGTTCTTTTCTGCTAATTGTCTCTTAATGGTAGTCAAAGTGTTCTCCTGTGTTAAAATACAATCAATTGCTTTGAAGCTGTACAAATTGAGCACTTAAAAGGCTTAGTAGCTTTTTCTGGACAAATATTTTTACAAAACCTTATGGGTAAGGTACATAGGGGTCATTAGAGGAAAAGTCAGTGACAGATCCGTTAGTTAAATGAAGAGCTCCTGCAACTTCATATGTTAAGAAACAACACTTTGCTTCATACAGGAATCAGAGCAAGAGATTAGAAAACTACAAAATGCAAGACTTTCATTGAGAGGGCTTAGTTTATCATTTGACAACAATTTCCAGTGTAAAGAGAGTTGATGAAATTCCCAATTTGTTAAAAGCACACACAGTCTCTTCTAAAAATTCATCACTTTCTGATCATGGTAGGTAGAGCTGGGAGCTTTAACAGCCTTCAGCAAAGCCACAAATCATTTTTGTTATGACACATTTGATGCAATTTGAAAGCCTAGTCAGTTCTGCCATACTTTAGCTATCTATTTGACTAAGAAAAATTTGTTTACTTGCAAGACGACACAAGTGGCAAGCCATGTGGGTGTCGAGGACCAATTATTTACATGTAAGTACGTCATCAAAAACACAATAGACTATAGAGTTGAGGTTTGTGGTCATGTTTAAAATTTCATGCCACAGTTTCATGGAACCACTGGACAGTTAAAGCCTTGCTCTTGGAAGCAGCAGTAACAGTAAGTCATCACACTGCACTCACTCTTGGAGCATTCATACTATTGACAAGTTAAGCAGCTGTGAGGCAGAGAGAACACAAGATAAAGTATGGCCAAAGCTTTGAGTTTACAGTGTAAGAGAAATGGATCAGAGTGCCAAGTTTCACTTAAAATGTTCTCGAAACTCCTTCAGGTTACTGTACATCAGGCTCACAAAAAAAAAAATCCCAAAAAACCTCTAACTGCATGTTTTGATTTTTTTTTAATGTGTATACATTTAGCCAAGCGAGCTTCCACCATTCAGCAGATATCATTAGACTATACAATTCCAAGTTTTATTAATCACATCAAAAGCAGAGATACCCATGTCACACCCTCTTAATTCAAACTGCTCAATACATTCACATTAACACTCTTCCCTTGAAAGTGTGTGAGCATGTTGGTGGTGGGGGAATACACTGATTTTTTTTTTCCTAATTTACACAATTATTGTCTTTTTTAACATTCTTAAATTCTAACTTCAACTAAAATTGACCTTTTGTTGCAGGAAAACTTCATTTATTCAGACAGTAATGCACTTCCTGTATTCCCGCTCCTAAGTCCTCACAGTTTGAGATTTTTTTTTTTATGGCTTTTCAGGGTCTCAGGTAGAGTCCTCCAATAATAACTTCAGATCAGCACTTCTGAAAGTCTCATTATTTACACAACCCCCCACTAACATTTTGCTGGGGCTTTAGTTTCAATGCCAACTGACCTGCTATCAGTTGAAGTAAATAGCAATTATTTAAAGAAAATTCTAATTTTCCAAAGTAAAGTCCATTATATGCACACATTAAGTTTTTTTTTATAACGACAATTAAGATGTCTAAGACTTACATAGTCTTTTATGGTTTCTTCTGAACGGGTTACCTGACTTTGTAGTCTCATAATTGTTTCATCTTTTTGCTTCACAATGTCAATCAGTTCTTGAATCCTTTCATTCTGTATATTCATTTTCTTAAAAAGAAAAAAAAAAAACAACTTCAGTGTTAAATTGAACTCCACCATGTTTTTTAGAAGCAAGATCAGTTAAACTATGCTTGATGTAAATAAACACACTAGAAGCATAGTCTAAAAGCATTTCAAGTCATCGGAATTTTGTCTTAAAAGCAAATAATTTGGCACAAGTTTTTTTTTGAGAAAGTTACCTCAGTTGCTTCTTTAAGTTGCTCAGCAGACTCATCCAATTTAATCCTCTGTGTTTCAAAATCTGTAACAGGAAAAAAGCCTACATCACATAATCAGCCATCACAGTTTACTCAGTAATTCATGTCTTTGTGTCTTCTAGTACTACAGTAGTTTTTTAATACATTTATTTTCAAGTTGAGTTCTACTAGGACATTTCAAAAGTTGTTTGCATTTCCTGAGTTGGACAATTGGGCCTTGCAACCCATCCAAAATACAGATCATATCACAAGACCTCTGCTGAGGTTATTATGGGGTGCTGCTAGTTTTTCCTCCAAAGTTCCACAGGATGCCTGAAAACAGTGCATCAGCAAAACAAAGAAGTACAGGGATTACAATACAACAAGGAAATCACTTACTTTGATGTTTTACCCCACAATTCCTAAGTCTGCAATTGACAATTTCAAGTTTCATCTTAAAAATGAAATAAGCAAGGCCTGTAGAACTGTTTAACCTGAACATACACAAAACAATGGATTACCACCACTGTACATATGATTTGGCTACACAATCATGCTCATTGAGATTATTATTCTTATTTTACAGTACTCAGTCATTTCTTCTTTTTTTTTCTTGCTTGTGACACTTAAGCCCCGCTTACCTTTGGTTTTCTTCTCCATCTCTTCCTTGGTCTCAACTAGTTCAGCAGTTATTTTTGCCAGCTGTTCTTCAAGACAATCTATAGTTTCCTGTGGGTCCTTTAAGGACACAATGTACTGGTGTGCTGCTTCTGCCTGATTTTTGATATCAGTGATATCATTTTGCAGAGAATCAATAACACCCCCAAGATCAACGTAGGCACCTGTGTCTGTGCTGTTTTCTTCATCCTGAAAGAATTTATATTCATTCAGAAATAGCAAATTATTACACAAAAGACATTATTTCTACAGAAAATACGGAAGGTTGTTAGGAACTCCAACATATAAGCATAGTTATAATTCTGACTTCAAAACCATCTTGATGGTTTTTCAAAACCATCTTTGTAAGCACTGATTGTCAGTTTCTGCCTACCTTCACACATCAGTTTCCAGTATCAAGCTAGAGCTACTTTATAGATTTAACAACCCACCATTACATTCCCCCTCGTATTTCAACAAAAACATCCCCTCCAAGTTTCTATAAAAGTTAGCATATTTTAAATCATTGATTATTGGTTTAAAATATTGAATGAATGGAGCAAGAGAACTGTTTTAGAAGGAATCCATCTGAAATTTTCACATGACAGGAAAAGTTTGTGAGGTGAAATAAGTCTGTGGTAACTTATCATACTAAGTTATACCCAAAGACTGACTTTACATTTTACCTCTTTTTTAAAAAAAAAACAAAAAACAAACGGGTTTCAAACTCTTGAGAGACAGATTCAAGTTAAGAGTCTAGGTGTGGTTTAAGTGGATGAGTAATTCTCATTGCTTCAGTTCTAGCTACTACTGCCCTAAGAGAGAAGTCTCTGACTACTCCAGCACAGTCCATATGTGAGGCCTAAGAAGTCAGCCTCAAAGATTTCAAATAGGCACTAAATGCAATGGATTTCATAGCATAAAAAATTCCAGATTTTCCCCCAATTTCTTTGTATAGAACAATTGTCACTTTGTGCTGGAGAAATGCAGAAAACACCAAAAATTAATGAATCCCAAGGCTTACCAACCTCAACTATAAAATAAGACTAACATATCTTGCTGAGGACACAGTTACATTGTGTGCAATGCCTTGAAACCATCCCTGGTATTTCTTAAGAAATACCATGACCATAACAGGCAGTTAGTAAAAGGGACACTTGGGGCAGACAGATAAAAATACCAGAGTTCCAGCTTGCTCACTGTGAGGCCGATCTTGTAATTTACTCTTTTCATCTGCATTTTTAGTGTAACTATTTACAAGTTCCTTGAAGATTTCCAGGCGTTTTTCAGAATTTTCTTCAAGCTGTGCTCGTTCATGAGAAAGGCACTCTCTAGATTAGAAAAAAATAAGTCAGTTAAAAGGTAGCCTTTTGAGAGGCTAAAAAGTTATTATCACAGTTGCCTAAAAACAAAAATGTTTTCTTCTTTATGTTGGCACAACGAAACAATACACAAAACAATGCTGCTACCCTAAACCAGAAGTATAATTCACACACACCAGGAGAATAAGAGAGACACAAATGACAGATTACGGAGAGCACTAAACAAAAAGCATTTTTTCTAAGGTGCTTGAGACAGAGTGTGTTTGGAGCATCACTAAAACAAAAAAGAACCAAAGAATTTGCAAACGTCACTTTTTAAAACTTATTAAAGCACCTCTCCCCTTAGAAAGAGTTCTACAGGGGAAAAAACACTGCTTACAAATTATATACACACATTCCTACCCATCCCACAGAAAAATCAAAGCCTTTCCTAAAGGAGAACTTTTCCTGAGCTTATAACCCAAACAGAAACCAACACATGAACTGATGCAGTAAAAGATCAGATCTAGCAGAAGACTGTAGTCTCTTACAACAAAGAGAGGTTTAAGAAATGAGTAAATTTACTTTCACTTTCTTAACAAGTAACTTCAAAACCACTTAAAGCCAGCTTACTTGAAATCCATTTCCCGCTCAGCAAAATAATGTGTAAATTCTTGTATTACTTCTTCACGGATTTTTATTTCCAGCAGTAACTTATTTTTCTTTTCAGTAATAAGTTTGTTCTTCAGCTCTTCTATCAGATTCACCAGCATCTAGAATCACAATTAGTATTATGCTTCTCATAAAGAAATACTTTCCCACAAGTGAGTTTTCCTCATTCCTCAAACACTTCAACACTTTACTCTGCAGCTGGAAAAAGTTTTTCCAGTTTTTTTTTAGCTTATTCACAAACAGAAGGATTTATGAGTAGATTACAATACTTGTTTGGTACTGACACAGCAATTTAAGTTTGCATAGAGTGGGTAATGAATACACAAAAGAACACCAGGTTTGTAACAAAAATTATCTTTAAAGACAGGCTTAAGATCCACAGAATTTGGCTTTTTTTCCAGATGCCCCTTTTTGGGTATTAATGAAACCTCCACAAAGTGGTCTCTAGTCCTCTGTTCCCATACTCCTTGTCTTCTCCAGAAGTGACTAAAATTGCTTTTGTTTCAAGAACAGAGTTTTCTTGTGCATAAAATAACAAAGGAACAATTCTGTATTGCTAAAAAACAGGAAATATCCTCTGTGTATCGACCATAGGATCCCAAAAGAAGAGAAAGCCAAATCTGCAATTCTTACTCCTCAGTTTGCACTTGGACACATTTCATAGTTTTCGCACAACAAGCACCAAGGCAGAAGTAATCCCACTTGTAGTTCCAAATACTGGATTTAGGTAGAATAAGGTGATAAGGGGAGGAAAAAAAAAAAAGGTAAGATGGAAGAAACCAGAAAAATACATCGCTTCAAGGCTCCATGTTATACTAATTCTTAAAGCAGCCCTGGCACATACCACATATTTTTCTTTTGCAATAACAACTTCATTTCCTTCATTTTCCTGCACTGCTTCTTCTCTTGACATACTGGGCTGTTCCTCCATCTCATCATCATCTTCAAACACATCTTCCAAGGTTCTGTCCCATAGGATAGTAGCTCTTTTCCTTGGGATTGGCATTCTAGTGACACTAAGCAGTGATGATTCTCCTGCTAATTTCTGGCCAAATGACTGATCTTGGGGAAGAATAGATGTGTCCATAACTAAAACCTACCCAGAAAATCAAGGACAAAGCGTTATTAGTATTTTTTAAACCTCCATTGGCACTTTGAAGACCTGCTGCACTCTCCAATAGGTCTCCTGGGCAGAGCATTCTCCCAGCATATCTATCCTCTGTCCAGAATCACTACTTAGACCAGTTTCCAGCTAGAGTACAAAGCTGTCACATTATAGCCTAACCCTTCTTTGGATCCCAGGAACACCAAGTTTCACTAACTGCATAAACTACAAGAGGCAGCAACAGATTGTCCAATTTCCTGCACCTTGAATTTCCAGTTGCATTACATGAATGCCATCTACAAAATCTATTTCTTTAACAGCTTTATAACCACTACAGTCTGCTCCTTCTGGTATTGCACTTAACCTGGCCAATTTGCAAAGGCATGGACCTGTCAGCAAAACTCTTCCATGGCTTCCATTAAAGCTACAGCATTGATCCTCGACACTTACATCTTCCAACTTTGGCAATGTTACATCGCTGCACTTTACTCCTACTGACTCTGCTTCCCCTTTCCCACTGAAGCCTTTGTGAGCATGAAGACAACCTTTCACATTCTTTGGTGCTCAATCTATTTTATCATTATTTCAGATGAGCAATAGTCCAAGTTAAGATAGTAGTAGTATATGGGACAGCTAGAAGTGACAGCATGTTGTATCTGCAGATGAAATTTACCCAGATCTCAGGGAAATTCTTCCAATTATACTAAGTTTCATTAGGTAGGCTGGATGTTTCATAAGAACTACAAATTTTCAGTAGATGCTTCCACTCCAACACTCCAAAGGAAAAAAAAGTCCCAATAAAATATTTTTAAAAGCTCTAGGAGATAAAGCTCTATCCAGTGTAATTAGAAGTATGATTGCAGTATGAGACAAAAATCCAACAGCTAAACTCACATTCCTAAAAGTGAGAGAACCTGCTCTTTTTAAAGCAAATCAGTTACTGAACAAGATAGACTATAACACACTTACTTTTTGTGCAATGGCTGAGAACTTCAGCACATTGAGTGTTTCCTCGTATGCTGACGCACACTTGCTGATGTTTACTATCATGTACACCTTCCCCTTTCCACTGAAAAATCCTTGAAGGAAATGAGTTAACTTACTTTCCCGAAAGGGTATATGCTGCTGCAACCTTTAAAAGAAAAAAGAACAGATGATCGGAAGTTTAGTAAATTCCAGTCACTTCTTTCCTAGCAAAAATTTAAATGTTACTATTGTATATTTTAAACAATAGCTTTTACAACATTGTAGGCAATACCTAAAAAAACCCACAACCAGTTGGCAATTCATAGAAGAACTTACTTTGACTGCTGGCAGTTCTTGAGTGCATTAATACACTTGCCTAGAGTCAAGAGAGAGGTATTTATATTTCCACTCTCTTTCAATCTGTCACCCTCATTGCGGGTCTTGGTATATCTCTCAGAACCAGCAAGATCACACAATGACAATCTGAAAGAAGGAAAAATCACTGTATTTACCTTAAAGTTGCACAAATTATCCATTTTTAAAAATTATCACTTTTCCTCATCCTTTGCAAGTTTGCTTCCCTAATCAAAGTCCCACTATATTCCACTAAATATTTGCCCAACATGCTTCCTATGCCACCCCACCCACAACCTCTTCATCCTCTTCCTTCTGGCGACTTGCATGAGTTCAGGAGTAAAGATCTCTGGCAGAACCTTGTGCTGAGCAGAGGCGACAAGACAGAACAGCATTGACACCTGATGGCTTGAGGGAGAGGGCCAAGAACTGTACGAGGGTGGAAGTGGGGAGCCACCACACATGCAGGAAGCTCTGCCAGAGAGCACTGGGTGCAGCACCAACACATCCACATGGAAGGTGAGTGACAACTGCATCACAAGAGAGGCTGTTCTCAACTTACTCATTGACTCGGGTCACCCTTGGTGTTCCTGAATCTTCAATTTTTAGTACTTTGATTGTGAATATGCTGTGACTAGAAGGAGAAATTGAAATCAGCAGAGAATTGATCAAGTAGATCAATACTTTCAAAATATTTTTAGCATCCACAACATCTGTTCAAAATGTTGTTTGATCTGTCAGTATACCTAAGTATACACACTCAGATACAAGCTTTTAAAGATATGTTTATGTAGCACATATATTTTGCTTCCTCCTCAGATACTTAGATGGAATAAAGTTAAAGTGCATTTGTAGAGTATTTGATAAAATACTGTGAGCTTTAGTGCATGTTCACCCTACTGAAGGATTGAATCCCTTTGGCTTAAACCGTTGTGACACATTGATAAAGGACAAGACTGAAACCTAGAAATCTAGACCTCATTAAAGCCTCTGCCCTTCCTAAAATCCATAAGCCATGTTTTAGTTTTTCCTTCCTCCCACCCACCATACTATGCCCAATACTATTCAAAATGTTTCTTACCTTCTGCTGGAGGAATTATTTAGTTTCGTGCTTCCAATACTCTGGTGTTTCAACCCCAGTTTTAGAAGTCTAAAAGCTTCTTTAGAGTCAGAAATCTGAACCCACCGCAGATCTTCAGGAAGAACAAATAGCATAATTTTTTTAGATAACATTACCAAAATAAGTATTATGGGGATAATATATGCACAGCAAGGACACTACATTTACCTGAGGCATAGAAACATTTTACTACACCTGCTTCAGACAAGTTATGTGATAACAAATCAGATCAAAATGCCTTCCCCCATAGCAAAAGAAGTGCAAGGACATCACATCATTTCATCATTCCATTAGCACAGTAAATATGTTCCATTCAAATTCAGTGAACAACCTTAGCCTGAGCACAGACAAGGCCAAAAATAAGGTCTGATATGAGTAGAAAGCCCTATAGTCATATTCAGCAAGGCAGAACTCTACCTTCTAAATCCTAAAATAAAGAACAGCTTCTTCAGTTTATACCACAGTTGAAAGGGGGAAAGAGAGGAAGGGGAAGTCATATGGGTATCTTTACAGGCCACCAACTCAACTGAAAAAAATCAGAATTTGGCCTGCAATATGATGACCATATGCCTGAAGGCTACTTTTCTATAGAGGATACTGAAACACCCCTCTCCTCCCCCCAAAAAAGTACTGTTGAACCAATTATAAATACAGCTAAGAATTACTGGCCTTTTTTTTTAAGAAAATGGAAAAAAGCAAACCACTAAAAAAATTGTCAATCGTTTCCAATATTTCTCCCATTGCAAAGAAATATCAAGGCAGTGGAGTGCAGAGGCTTTTAACAGTTCCAGTCAAGAGTAAAGATAAAACACTATTAAAGGTAGAGATACTTCAATGTATGAGACTGTAATAACTTTGTTACTGAGTTTTCTTATCTAAACATCATTACAGGCAGACCAACTTTTCAAATTACAATTGGCAATTTGCAATATATTCCACTCACCTTTTACAAAAGAACATCCCTTGATGTCTTGAGCAAGGCGGAGAGTTTTTCTTTTCTTGTCATTTGATATAGGAATCAGTAGATCATAAAAACATTCATTGTAAATCTCAAAAAATGAAACCCAAACAGAAAACTTGACGTAATTGCTTGTAGTTGTGATAGATTGTTCCAGGTCTTTTGAGTTATCTTCCAAATCTGACAAGTACAAAATATTACAAACCAATATAAACCCAGTAAAGTACTTATTAAAGAATTAATAAGTAAAAATTGATACAACAAGCCTCCTAAAAAATACTCAAAATCTACAGTCCATTTTAAAAATCCACTTAAGTTCCCATCTCATCTCTTAAATATCTGGAAGTCATATGCTCAAATATCTGCAAGTCAAATGCTCATATTTGCAAGAGACACCTACTCTACTGCTTCCTTTTCCACTTTTAAATTCCATCAACCACACAAAGCTTGGATATAATTAGTCAAATCTCTTCAACATCTTTAGAAGACAAAACTAAACTGACAAGACACTTCATTTTGACTTTTTAGAGTAAAAATAGCAGTTAGGTAGTTTTTAAAATGCTAGAGTTAAGTTCGTATATTTACATAAGTACTCTAAAAGCCTGTCAGGATACCACCAGGACCCACAGCATAAGTGGTACTACTTTGCTGTAACTTCAGCTCATTTAATGCCTGTTCAGATATCCTTCTAACTGTTTTATCCTTGTGTTTTCTGCCCAGATTATTTGCTCTCTATCCAATTCACTGGCACATAAAATTAACAAGAAGTCATTTTACTAACATAGGCCAGAAGTCAGTTATTGACCTTAAGAAGGCCGCAAAACTTAACTGCAAAACTTTTATGTAAGACATACCCTTAGAATCCATAGGTGCTTTGTTGCTAGTGTTAATCTGATGGTCTACCTGCAAAAGAAAACAAATTTTAAAATATCTTGTTGACAGTACAAGTTATTTCTAACAGCTCTATTGTATTACAAGATGGGAATACAGCATGGCTGCAATATGCCAATGGAAAGATCCTGGTTGCACACCAGGTGTAGATCAGTGCACCTCTACACTGCTATTGACAGGGCTGTTCTTACCCCTTACATCAGTATACAGCATTTCAGCTTGCTGACTTGGAAACAGTCTAGCCACAGAAAACTAGAGGGGTAGGAACCTCTCACATAAACAGGGTGACTCAAGAGGATGATTTCAGGACTCCAGTTGCAGTTTAGGCATTAGTCTTAACCTGGTAAATCCAGGGAACTCTGAATTCTTTTATAATTCATATTTTGCTAACATTTGATTTCATATTTTTCCAGCGTACTTGCCTAACCCTTAGAAATATAGGTAAATGTAGAACACTCATTCACTTAAAAACTGAAATGAGCAACTTATTGCTTTAAAATTATAGAATTGAAATAATGTCCAGGTTTTAGTAAGAAAAAGACAATTTTCTTTAGTTATTAAAAGAAAAGTAAACCAAATAACTATAGTTAGAGCTTAAGAGCTTCATACATACACTTGCTTCCCAAGTCTTAGCTTTGGATAGTCAGGTTTCTTCAGACACATAACTGCAAGTGGAATTGTCTAAAGAAATGAAATCCCATCTAGTGAAATAAGTGTGCTTAAGAGAACTAACATGAAATAAAAACTAAGTATGGGTTGGTTCAGTTTTGTTTAGTGTTCTGTCAAGGGTATATTTCATGCTAACTTTTTCAAATAAAAATTTTAGGTAATTAGGTATTACACACACAAAACACCTACATAAACCTCTGTTGCAGCAGATGCAAATTTCACCAGTAAATTTGTAGGTTTAAGTGTTGTTTCTATAAACAATTTCAGAAACTAGAAGGTGCATTCAAACACACATGCAAGGTTTTTCTGAAGTCCCTTCTGACAGAGCTAGATCTAACTTACTCCTACGCTTCTGAAGTGAAGTGTGTGACTTCATAGAATTTTGCTGCCACCTACCTTCCACACTGGAGTTAACCAATGGATAAAAATCAAGGCAACAGATACATACATTCCTTGCTCCTTTCAACACTAGCTTTTACAGCCTAGCATACCACAAAGGAAATGAATTTTTTGTGAAAAAGAAAAAAAAAAAAACAACACAAAAAACCCCCACCTTTCTAGTTCCAAATCCTCATATATGCTCAGTTTTATTTTACATTATTCCACTCATTTCAGAATTAGAGTACGCAGAGAAAAAGGTATGGTTATACAAAATACAAATTCCCCATAACTGTAATTGGACTAGACAGCTTTAGAATGGCAATCAGCTCCTAAGACTGGAGTGTATTTCTGAACTGCTCCACAGTGAACTGCCAAGAAAAAAGCCCAGCAGAAACCCATCTTTAATTCAAACCTTTAAGTCCACTAGGTTTATAGCTCTATTGCTTCAAACGTATTTTTGCTTCCTTTAAGGATATTTATCTGGCTGAAAGGGCAACAACCTCAAAACTATTAATTTCTTTCAAGTATCCTGAAAGACAGTATGCTCTTTAAAGGATCAGACCTACTAGCATTCTCACAGATAAAGGGGCGTCTATTTACATTCAGCTCTTATTAAGCACTAGTAATCCCAGAAGATAAAATCAGGTGCCCAAGCTACAGGGGAAAAAAAAATAAATAAAAAAGCTTAGTGTTTACATGCCCATGAAGAATTGAGCCACAACAGAAAAATCCCCAGGAACAGGGTTCATCAGATCTATTGCTCATTTTACTGCTAGGTTGACTGCCAGCAAATAGACATGTCCATGGTTAAATACAGCCAGTCCCTTCCCACTGCAAATGAAGAAAATGGAGTTATCTAAAGATACATGTACTCAGCAATATAGAAAAGTGCTCCTCTACCTCTTTTATCAGACGAAGCAATGAATTTTTAATAGTAGTTTCTTCTCTCACTTGGTTTTCAGTCAGCTTTATATAATCTCTACACCGATAGGGTTTGAGATCCATTGCTGTGTACAGCTTTCCTTGAATACTTTTAAACAACATATCCATAGCTCTTGGCAGAATACCAACATCTTCTTCTGTCCCTGAAAGAACAAACAGAAGAAAAGTCCAGTTATTAGAGGGTATACAGATAAATGAGGACTGATTATATAAGTCTCAAGGCACACACAGAGTTTGAAGACAAATTACAGCATGAAGAAGTGGAGTTTTCTTTGTATACTCAAGGTAACAGAAAGATCATTAGAGAGTCGTGAAAAGTATTTGGCTTTCAGGAATATTTCATGCTCTATATCAGACTACAGACTTTTGAAGATTATTAATAATCAAGAGAAGCAAATGGATAGAGACCACATTTTAAATGGAGGGAAAAAGTATAGTGTTACTCCTAGAAGTAATCCTTACTTTAAAAAAAGAAGAAAAAAAAAAAGTGCTTGCAAGAAGAACTCATTTCTACTTTTACCTTGGAAAGTATAAGTTTTCCCAGCATTTGTTACACCATATGTAAAAACAAGACGATTATATCCATCTAGGAAATCTTGCACTGGTTCCTTCATGGTAGCTTCAAAGAATTCTTCTTGGGTTGTTTCAGGTCCAAACACCTGAGTATTACCAAGAAATATTTATACTTTGAGCAATTATTAGAGACTTTTGAAGAATCTTTTAAATTCTAATTAGTTTCTAATCTTAAAGACCATAAAGTTTAAAAATACAGTTTGCTTGGTATTCAATAACGTAAGTTAAAACAACCTGTACTAGAAATAATTTAACAACATTTAAAGGCAACTCATTTACCTGTGAAAAAGTGAACTTCTGTAACATCGGCCCCGAAGATTTTTCACTAAGTCGACTCAAATAGTGTTGGGGCGGCTTCAATACAATATTTGTTGAGTCTTCAAGTGAAACACAGTCCTATTAAAAGGAAAACAAGCAACGCAGGCATGAAGAGACTATAAAGAGCTCTGCTTCCAGGAAAAAACAAACAAAAGCCCCACAAAACAAATTTTAAGTATCTTTAAACTAAATAAATGTCACACCTGTGATCCATTTTCTCTTTCCAATGATGTAAAGGGCCTGATACGCAGGCAAACTTGTATGTGTCCCTTAGACTCCAAACTGCTCCTCTTAAAGGAAAAAAAAAAAAGTTAGAAATTTAGTTATTTTCTGGATAATTAGCACATGAAACCAGTTCTATTTCATCAGGCTGTCTTGGACAGACTTGTTTGATAACATGGGAGTCAAAACAACTTCACTAGATCAGCTTTTACAAATGCTTAGGCCCCTGCAGAAGCTTGCTGTGGCAAGTTTATCTTGCAGCACATTTATGTAAACACTGCATTCAGGCCAACAAAAACATTCTATAAACCGGCAATCAGCCTCATTCACTGAGAACTGATGTGCCCAATAGGCCATCAATGCACTGCCACAACTCAGTCTAAATCCCATGCATCTCTTTCAAACTAAAAAATAACAAAGAAGCTTTCTGTCTTCTCTGTAAAATTGTCACTATTCTTATCTATGAAAGGACTAAGCTGATGTTTTAAAAAATAAATATCCATACAGTAAAGTTTTCTTACCTGGCTTGTGTCAGAGCCTGAAGAAACCAAAGAAAATTCAGAGGAGAGATTTGTTTTAATGTCTTCCACACTTACTGGTCCTGCTCTTGGAGATGGCTCAATGCTAGCAATATAGGATGGTCTGTAAAACTTCCCATTATCCAAAGTTGGTTCCATTCTGCAAGATAAAATAAAACTATTTTGTGCTCTCTGATCATGTAACACAGAGCTTCTGAAGTCCCTTAGATGAGTCAATTTGAAACCGGTAACTGTAATTTCTTTAAGGAAAAAGTTTTCTTCATCCTACATATAATTTACATAGCAAGTTTCTGATAGCTGGAGAAGGTGTCTGCAGGGGAGTTTGCATCATGAATTGAGAACAGCCACTCTTCTTTAAATGGAAAGCAAACGTTTACCAGGTTAAAGTTTTACATATATACCACAAACTTGCTAAAAATCAGTCTGACAAGAAAGATAAAACTTAAAAACCTAATTCCACATCAACTTCATCATCCCATTATAGCAGCCATTAGGAATGCCATGGTTATCTCTGCAGGACTTGACAAATACTTGATGTTATAAAGATAATACAATACAGCTTAATACAAGACACAGTTCAGAGACATTCCGAAGACTAATAGATGATTTTAAGCTATTAAAGGGGCACAAGTATATTAGAAAACTTCATGCCAGAGTATAAGTTAAAGTATTGATTTTTAGTAATTTTACAGCTCAGCAATTAATTTATTAATCCACAATTTAATTAGTTTTGTACATTTCTCTAATTGAGCAGTGAAAATCTGCTACAGAAAATAAAAGTAAAATGATTCAGTGCCGATAGTAGACAGGCAAATTTCAAAATAACATTTGAAAAGGGAACTTTATTTCAAAATATTAATATATTTTTTCTGCACTTTACTCTCCCATTAATTTTTCCTGTGGTAGTACAGACGTGATGGGGCAGATTTTCTTAAACAGATCAAGTTTAAAATAACCCACTGGGCAATTGCTAATAGCCTATAGCAGCAAGGGATCCAGCAATCAGACACTCACCACAAGACTTCCTACATTTTAAAGCTTTGGACATAACAATTCAAGGGTCTTTTAGTGACACATTGCTACGTCTAGGCCACAGCAAAGCATATTAATTGTTTTACTAAATACTAATAGAGAGCACGTAGTGTTCATTAAAGCAATGGGCAGAGTATGACTGCTTCAAAACCCTTTTGCTCAGCAAGGGTGTTAGTTTCCTGCCTATAATGTAGCCCCATTTCAATTTCCCCCAGCACAAAACCCGAGATGTGTCTGTATTTCAGTGTCAAAACACTTAGGGCTCAGTCTTCCTGTCTAGGCTGTAAAAGCCAGACACAACTTTAAACAGTTAGACAAAGGCCACCAGGCTACAAATGAGATAAAACGATACATAAACTAAGCACCAATGTTTACTTTCTAATCTAATGTTTCTTCTAATTTTTTTTTGCTAGTATCTGTATGAAAACCAGAAAAAACTTGGCCTGAAATATCATGGCTTGAACAAAGACTGACCCGTGAATAAGCTACGGTTGGAAACACACCTGTGCTGCCACAATCTGGAAGCTTTAATCATCAGCTTCACAGCCGCACTGCAAAACTCTTATCAGTCCTTTATAGGAAACATATCTGTTAGGTGACTGATATATTAGTTGCTTTAAATCTAAGCTTAAAGTGTGATTTGTCAAGATTAGGCTCTCATTCTGTATCTTTTTCCTTAAGAAGCAAAAGACAAGCATTAAGCCGTGTACACAAAGCCAGAACTGTAAGTATTCGCAGAGCCCAGCTGTCAGAACAGTGAGGTTCAAGCCCTTACAGGGTGCAAAGCCCAAGGTGTGGGCTGTTTATCTGCCTCCACGTTGAGTCACACAGCTCTGTAAATACTGCAGCTTTTCTGGTGTGGACAACTATATTGCCCGGCTACAGGCACTAAAAGGTACTCGTGTCCTGGGATGCGTTATTATAGGCCTGCTAAGCGTGGCCATAGAACTTAGAGCTGTATACACTCTAAAAGAAGGGGATCCCCAGAGGCCCACACAGCAAACACAGCCACAGCACACACACAGCCCGTGGTGCTGCCAGGCAGCACAACAAAACGTAGAAAGAACTCCAATCCGTAAGGCTGGCAGCTTACATGAAAGCTAAAGCTATTTGCCTGTTCTTACGGGACACAACGGCCGCGCCTTCGGCAGCAGCACAGCCCCGGGCGGGAGTTACCCAGGCCCTGCAGGCCCCATCGAAAACCGCTCAGACCCCACAGCCCCTCCCGCGTAACCGGGATGGCACCGGGGTGACCCAGGGGAACGGCCTCCTCGCCGCCGCCACAGAGACCACCCACACCGCTTCACGGCCCCACGACCCCCGCGTCACAACCACCGCCATCCCTCTGCCAGCGAAGAAGCCCCGGCGCTCCCACACACCCCCGGCCCCGCTCACCCGCCCGGCTCCCGCCGCGCCTGGGCTCACGCTCCGCTGCGGCCGCGGCTTCTTTTCGAATCCGACCAATGGCAGAGCACGGCGTCGCGCAGCCTCCTGGGAGGCCGTCTCGGCCGCGGCGCAAGGCTCGACGGGAAGTGTAGTCTCGAGGGGACGGGGCCGCCTGCCCCGGTTTGCCCTCAGGCGGCGGCCGCGTCCCGCTGGGTCGGAGAGCCCGGGGCGGCTTTGCGGGGCCCGCGGCTTTGCGGGGGCCGTGGTGCCGCCGCCACAGGGCGCCGCCAGCGCCCGCCCCACAGCCACAGCGGGAGCTCGGCTGCCGCGGGAAGGAGCCCTGGCCCCGCCCTCAGCTGCTGCAGCGCCCGGACTTCGCCTCTCTCAGGTGCGGCAGGAGGACGAGTGTAAGTTCGAGCTTGTCGGAGCTCTGGGTGATTACAGGCCTTTTGCTGTCTGTTTATACACAGGATAATCACTGTTTGCTGGTGATGAGAGGGAAGAGGCCAGTGACCTGCTCGATGCCTTGAACCGGAGCAGGGATCAGCCGAATTGCTTTACACCCGTTATAAGATCAGGATGTGCTTGTGCCTTACCCTGGGTTCCAGTCCTGACAAATGACAGCTGTGGAAGACGCTTACTATGGTACCTTTGTTTAAAACCTTCCCCAGGCAGAAATTCTTGATGGGTGCCCGGTTTGCATGATGGGCATTTAATTTCTTAATCAGCAATGAGAAAAATTCTTTGGCTTGATTTTCAAAACAATGTCATAATGCCAATGAGATCACTGGTTTCTGCAATGTCAGGGTATGGAAATGTACGTAATTTGGTAACAAAAAAATCACCATGTGTTTCTCTTTAGCATCAGACAAATTCTTCCAACCTTAATAAGAAATGTCTGCCAGTTTTGAATTGAAATAAAAGGACAAGTAACTTGAAAGCAGTCAGTATCTGCCAAAACCAAATGTTTGTTTTTCATTTGAAGAAAAGACTGCTAGTGAAAGCAAGCAATTCTGTAAAGGAATAATTCTACACAGATTTTGTATCAGCTGCTTTCATGAGATTGTCTTTAACATTAAATCCTATCTTTCTTTAAACAGAGGCTGTGTCATATCAGTAAAAGAGCTATACTAAAAGATTTCAGTTCAGTTGTAGACCACGTTGTAAGAGTTGGTCTGTTTTAACAGCAGAAAGTGATGCAATGTTGAATTTGAAATCGTTTGCTAGCAAAGCTGAAAAATTCCTGAAATACTGCTCTAAGACAGTGGCTAACCTTCTAAAAATTATTTTGGTCTCTATCCTAAACAGAATACAGACTACTGAACTTACCTGATGCTAAATTACCTTTTTCATACCAAGGGAGGACTAAAAATGACTCTCAAAATAAAGGAAAAAATTAACTCCTGGGAGAAAACATGAACGTTGTTGTCTTCTACTTGTTGGAAAGGAAAACTTGAGGATCTCAGAGTACTTGGCAAGGTATGTTCCTAAAAACATTGGCATCTATGTCCTGCAGAAAATTATTTTTGCTAAGTTGGGGCATCACAAAGCTCCTTGTACAGGTAATATTTGGATTTTGTTTATATTTTAGATTTCTGAAACTGTTTTCATGATACTGCACGTGCTACATAAATTAAACCAGAATCTCAAAGGACTCCCATCAGGATACTGAAAGGGCAGACTAAACCACAATCTGACGTGTTCCCAGCCTCAAGCAAACCATGATAAAGAAAGCATTAGGTCAGCGTAACCAATCCAGCCTGCTTTGGAGTGGGAGATGATGAAATTCCATCTATGTAAATAAGCTTTATGGCTTTCAACCAAAATATTCTTCTTAAAATGGTTTGTGCAAGGACACCAGTTGCAACAAAAGAATCTGCTGCTACAATAGCATTCAGTAACTCATTCACCTCTGAAATTTGATTATATTTCTTTTCAAATACTTTATAACTTGTGTAGCATGTTTGACACTCACAAGAGGAAAAGATTTTTATAAAGGACTTGTTAAAACTATTACCATTACCCTTAGAAACTTATGTTCCTTATATTAGAGACAGAATTCAAAAGTTGTGGATAGTCTACTCATGACAGTGATGAGATGATGCCCTATGAGACAGCATATCTCAGCTTGCTTTTACATTGCTGTCAGAAGTAATTAGAGACACAGTCAACACTCCCCAGCATCCTTCAGCACATCTGAGTAGCAGCCAAACCAGAACTGGCTTCAGTTTCTTTGTACTCAACTCACCTTCCCTAGGGAATTAACCAAGTGCTTGAGTTTTCTCTCATCACTCTTGGTTCTGTTGTGCTTCCCCATGCCCTGGCAGCACTGCCTTTCATCCTGGGTGCAGGCCAAGTCCTTCTGCAGGGGTCATTTGGAGCTGACTGGCAAGAGCACTCCTGTTCCTTGTCACAGAGATGTCTTGGAGGAAAGTGGTGCATTGTGTAATCCTCCTGGTAGTCTGCCATGCCAGCCCTTTTGAATTCCTGTCTTTCAGGGCACTGTGTGTCATTTATCCTGTTACTTGCGCAGTCTGGTGGATGCCTTTCACACTTGCTTTAATTTGATCCTGTACCCTCATTGCCCCACTCTCATCAGTTGCCTTCAGGCTTCTAATGCACATACAGCTGATTTTATGAACTTGTAACTTCACAGGCTGTTGATTCACATTTTTTTCTTTAGCAATGTAGGTATGTTTCCCTTTATCATCGATTGTAAGCAATGGGCTGCTTCTTCAGTCTCATGAGTGCACCCTGGCTTGGAAGGCTTTGCCCCAGGGGACAGGTGGCTTTGGGGCAGGGAAATCTCTGGTGCTGGACAAAGAAGAGCAGTTTGCTGAGGCATCAGGCCCCCCTCTCTCAGGGAGGCAGGAGTTTTCTGTCCTCAGTCTGCAAATACTGCTGCTGTTTTATAGCTAGTTTTGTTAACTGAGTAGTTGTGAGGTTTCAGGTGGGGTAGCTCTTCTGGAAAGAGCTCACAGATGGTTGTGAGGCTATTCCTTTGAGGTTCTAGGAATATAAAGTACTGTTTGGAAAATGAATCATAGGCTCAGTGGCAAAAAGGGGCCTTCAGGATTGTATTCAAACATGAGAGAGCCAATCAGGAGCCTGGAAAGGAAGGAAGGGATCACTGATGTGCAGCTGGAGGCACCTGTAACCCCTGGTGCTGGACTTAGGCCTTAATGCATATCTTCTGGACACTTCATTGCCTGTGCCTCTCACAGATACAGTGAGGCCGCCTGGTCCCATGCTGGTGTTTTATGTAATGAAAATGTGCTACATGTGCTCAATATACCATTTTTAAATCTTCAAAGCTTCATGTGAAAATCTGTGCATGGCAAACAGAGTATTACTCCTGCAGGAACAGCTGTGTTGTCTTAGATAGGAGAAGATTTGACATGTATTTTCTGAGATGTGTTTCTTTCACTTTGCATAATTCAGTACTTTGTCTTTGGAAAGAGTGCAGCTGAGACAAAAAAAGCCATTGCTATGTCTTCCTGTTTCTCCCTCCTCTGGAATTCCTTCTGTTCCTCTTTGAATTATTGTATAATTCTCTGATGAACTTTAGAGATCATTTCAGCTGTAACCAATCTTTAAAGCTTGTAATTCAGCCAGGAACTTTCAGTTAGTCTCTGTAATGCTTTAATATAAATAATCACTACTTTGAAGGTCAGATCCTGCATTTTGAAATCAGAACCTTCTACCTCTCATAAATGGTAAGAACTATTTTCACATTGTGACACAGGTATTTGTCCTGTAAATGTATCAGCTGTTTTGTCTAATAGTCATATGGTGAATGGTGTCATTAGTATTTAGGGGTTTAAGATATGTGTATTCAATAGTAAAACTATTGTTAATATGTAATAGAATAATAAATAAGAATATAATTAATAAAATATACAGTCCGCAATTTTATTCTGTGAAATTCCGTGTATTTTGATGAGAAAAGAGGACTACTCTTAAATTGTGTGCTGTGTGATTTTTAGGAACAAGTGTGCAAGATGGCTTTTCCATAGCTAAATATTTTTGGGGCATTTGTGTTGTGCTCCCAGTAAATGAGCACCAGCCCAGCTGGACCAGTTGTGAGTCAGAACCCTTTGTGGTTGAGTCCTGTAAAGGAGGCATTTTTAGGTTACTGGTAATCACATAACAGGACATCTTGACAGAGAATCCATGAGCAGGAAGACTGATGGCTGCTATTGAACAGATGGTTAATATTCTTTCCTCCTAGTCAGCATTATACTGATACCTCAGGACATACTCTTAGAAATGGCACTACAGGTGGAATATTAATTTGAATACTGTACTTTGAGTAAATCAGGATGAGCTTTGGCACTGTTTTCCCGTAGTCTGGATCTTGGATCTTAGTTTTCCTTTGGATTTCAAGTTCTTATAACCTTTTGTCATAAAAATGAAGTTGTATTGTTGATACAGAAGATACAGCCCAGAAGCATTGGCTACTTCAGGAGATTTTTTTAATGTATGTTGCTTATATTTCGTTAAGGGTATTTGAACTGTACATCCAACTTTTGTTTGGTTCAACATTTGTTTGAAATGCCTTCTGCTTTTTTGTTTGTTTGTTTGGGGTTTTTTGTTTGTTTGGTTGGTTTTTTAAAAAAATATTTCTAAAGCTGTGTCTAAGTTCTGCAAAGATTTGCATAATGGCAAATTTACCTTCCAGGTCTGAGGCCAGGTTTGTTGCCACTTTCTTTGTATACATGATGTTAACTATTTTATTTGCAGACAGTGTGCTAGCTCCAGCTAGAAGGGCTGGAGGTGCATTCCAAATCTTATTAGTAAAACTTTATTTCTCAAAATGTGTTATTGATTCTTTTTCAATCATCTGCTGAGCCGTATAAATACCAACAAGGGTAACTATAATTTGAAGATAAAATCTCAGGGTTGGTTTTTCTTAAAATGAAACATATGTTTGAGTTTTATTTCAGTTGAGGTTTCAGAAATTTTATTTCACTTCCAAGCTGCTTGTGGAAATTCTTCATGGTGTAAGAAATTCAATCTTTAATCCATAATATTACTTTTTGAAAAATATTGCTAGGGGTTGTTTTGTAGTGCTGTGTAAAATGCAGGCTCTAAATAGCTGTCCAATGGTCCCAGAACCTTTTGAATAGCCCCAGAAAATTTAACCAAAGACATTCTGTAAAAAGTTACATTCTCAGTTGTTACTCTATCATCTTACTAAAAGCTTGACAAGATAAATAAATTGGAACATGAATTCAATGCATATCTAGAGTAATGCAATTCTGAAATAGGGAAATTGGCCAAGATACCTCTAAATATATATCAGATATATAGCTTTTAGGTGAAGAATTGGAAAGAATTCCAGTAAAGGAGTGAGTGTGTGTACAAACATCTGTAAGTTCTCTGTAGAAGCCAGAGGAGTGGATAATTCTCTATTTCAGAAATATAAGGTGCCTCAAAATGAATTAAGAGCAAGAAATTTACTGCCCAAATAACATGGGCTAAATCCAAGGAGCAGGCTATGTTATATTGTAATATTACTCATCTTGCTGGCTCTGACACCCAAGACAGAGTTGCTTTTATTCTTGCCAAATGTCATCCATTCTTTCTGCCTTGATCTCAGGAATTAGTGCCATTCCCTGACATTGTATACCTTTCCTTGGAATGTCATCCTGGCTTTGGGCACTCAGGGCTTCTGCTCTAACTCACTTGAAGATGTGATTGGAGTGGGAAAGTCACACCACTGACCTTCAGATGTTTTAACTTGGGCTTCCTGTACAGCCTGTGCTGAGAAGCACTCAGAATGGATTCAGGCCTATGGTAAATTCTTGTTCTTGAAGTGGACTTAAACTACATGGTACAGCTAAGCTATGTAATTATAACCCAAATTACCCTTTGGAGGAACCTTGCTTTCTTTGCTGGCCTCTTAGCTTAGAGATCAAAATTAATGTCTAGTTTTGGGTAACATGATTATCCTACAGCATGATAAAAGAGTGAGGAATGAGCATTGAGAAAATAAATCTCTTAATCAGTGGCATATCTTTAAAGGACTGAAAAATAATGATTCTTTGACAACAGCAAATGGCCAGGGCTTATATTTTACTGTGTTACCAGCTGGGCATTGTCCATGCTGGAGGAAAAACAAACAGAAGGCAGAGAGCTTATACATGCTAGACATCTGCCCTGCAAAGAACAAAATCAGAGTCCTGAATAGAAGAGTCTGCATTTGTGCCATGCAATTGGACTGCAGTGCTCCTTGCAGTCCTTGAAGAAAAACATAGTCTTCTTCACTCAAAGTGGGCCAGCAGATGAAAGGTTAGGAAAACTCATGAAGTCTCAGTGGCTTCTCAAAGGGTGCATTAATGAGCAGCTAATTTTTTTTTTTTGACACATTCTTTGGCCATTAGTTTTAGCCAAATTGGCCGGTAGATCTATGTGGCCAAATAGATGCTGGGGCAGCAGAAGAGCAGGCAGAAATGCTGGTGGGACAGGAGGGCAGGGCTGCTTCTCTTGTTTTAGGCAGTCTTGAATTGGTTAAACTGTTTGTAAAGTTGCATCCTTGGCAATACTTCAGCAAGGACTCAAATATGCAGGTGCCTGCCTGGGTTGCAGCCTTTGAGCATATCCAGACTTGCAGAGTTAGAGAGTATTTCCAAAGGTAACATTTTGTTCTCAATTTGATGCTGCCCTGCCTGATGTTGTCACAACATGCTGCAGCCAAGGATAAGCAGAGTTTTGAAATGGGTCAGGCTTCCTTACTGAAACTTTGCTCACAGCTGAAATCTGCAGAAACTGAAAGGTTGAGTGCTACTAAGTACTGGCTGATCTGACCCTCAGTAGTCAGAATAAACTCTGTTTTGCAAGAATTGAGAGGTAAATTGTGAAATTCCATTGTTGATAATTCAGTTTTGTGCATCTGAATTTTCCTGTCTTGTTTAAATAAATGATAGGATCTGACTGCAGTTTCAGTCAGGTGCTTTGTATAGTGTTGCCAAGTACCATCATACTGCCTCACTTCATTTTGTATGTGGATGCACATACACACATCTAAAAATTGCTGTGAGATCCTTCTGGGTGAAAGGCATTATAAAAAGGAGATAATTATTTCAACATTTGATCCAGATATTCTATATAAAGCTCACTTTGGCATTATGAAAAGAACCAAAACATTTAACTATTAGGGGGGAAAGAGGAGTCCTTCTTATTTTTAAGGATAATATTAGTATAAAGTTAAAAGTGAGTCATACTCTAACTAATTTCTAACTTGGTGACTCATGCTCTTGGCAAACTAATTATCCAAGATAAGTGACTCAGAAATAGATGCCATAGTTTTATGGCTATTGCTGTTAGAACTAAACATGAGGCGTGATTTTGGGTATAACAAATGTAGCTATACCCTCCAAATTATGCCACAGTGTTGGTTGAGGGTGTATTATGCATGCAGATTCCTTCAATCTGATGTGTTTTTTTTTCTTTTTGAGGTAGGATGGTGTAGCTGGCTTCTGGGTGTCTAAAGCTGCCATGGTCACCAAGAATCTCAGGAGTGTATTTGGATGAGGAGAATCTAATCTGGTATGTATTTCTTTCCATCCGGGAATGGTGATTTGTTAAAGTCTCATCACAGGAACATTTCTCTGATTAAACTTTTCACTTCATATTCTTAATAAAACATTTGATGATCATTATTGGGAATATTGCTCTGGGGATGATGGGAAGATTCATGCCATATTTGCTTGGGATGAATATAGTATCAGGCTGTTAGCCATAATCCTCTCTGGTGTTTTTTCTTTCTGTTCCCTCCCTGCTCCTCCTTGGCTGCAGTCTGTAAAGTATTATCACTATGCAGATCTGATCTGATGAAACCACAGCTAATGCTGATGCCTGCCTATGATGTGAAGAGAACCCAGACTGTAAACTTGGGATTTCTGGCCTCTTAATAGGCAAGTCTGTCACTCATCTTCCCCTTCCCCCCGTCAGTTTGTTTCTGTTCTTCTTCTTTATGATTAACTCATATTGAGGTTCAGTGTCACTGTTTCCTGGGAACCCAGTTTTGTCATGGCTGCATGCGGGTGGTCAGGAGTACCATGACCTGAGAAGGACATCCTGGGGGGCACAGGCATGTACGAGCCGCTGGAGTGATCTATAACTCTTTTGTGAAAGCTGCGGGATTCAGGCAACATGGAAGAGAGGGACGGAGCCTTCTGGTGGAGTTCTCCAGGAGCTTCATTCCTCGAGGAGATCCAGGAACAGAAGACAAGAGAGCCAAGGAATTTGGGAACTTTTATACAGGGGAGGCAGGGGGCAGAGTTACACAACTTGGGCAATGGGGTTAGGGATTGAAAAATGGACCAACCAGGGGAAGGATCGAAACCAATTAACCAGGATGATAAGGAGAAAGGAGGGAAAGAACCAATGGGTTACAACCAATTAAGCTGGTACTGATCAGCTTTATGGGGCAATTAATGTGGTACTTTATGGGGGGGAGGAGAACACACCTTATCACTCTGGGAGAGAGCAGTCTCCAAGGTTTCTTCCCTAGGGGACTTACCACAACCCTGAAGCCTAGGGGCTGCCTTCTCTCCAGGGGAGAGTGTCCTCACCACGGTCAGGCTCCACAGCTGCCCAAGGCTTAACTCACTCCACAGAGTTTCATTTGGATGTACATACAGTCTAAAGAAATTACATTACCTCCATGGTGGGAGTTCATCATGCAATGAAAATAGAAAACAATTTTATTTCAATAGTTCTTTATGATTTTCAGCTGAAGCAGTGAAAAGTCAGGCATATTTTAGTGAAACGTTCATATTTCTAAACTATGATTTTTAAATTGAGAATTTAAGTTTATAGTAACATTAGAAATTAATCATAATTATTGCAGATACCTGTACAGCCTTATTCTCAGAAGGCAGGCATAGCTGAAATGATTCCTGTAGTGAGACAGGAGAATGTCTTCGGCAAGCTGCATTGAGCAGTAATTTGTATTCTCTTCCTTTTGTTTGGTTGTAAGTATAGCGGACAACAGATGAAATAATTATTGACGCAGAGAATAACACAAATCATGTCAAACAAGGACTTCAAACACCGTGCTTTGAGGTCAATTACCTGGAACTTTGATCACACTGGTAGTGCCAGATGACATAACTTGGGTGGATGTATACGCAATGATAAATAGACAGCTTTTCACTGAATTTGCAAGCAGAACAAGAAATGTCAGTGAAGTGAAAATGTGTGTTTCTAATATGCTCAAGGAACTTTCCAGCAAAGGAAGCTAATATTGATGAATTAATTTGCTGACACTGCAAGCAAAGTAGTTTGTTTGTTTGGTATTTAAACTTAAATGGATCCTGTTTCCAATAAGCAGCATGAAGGAGGAGTATTTCCAGGACACTGCCATACCACATTGAGGACAGCGTGTTCTCTGCCTGATGAAATGTAAGTTTGACTGCTAATCAGCCTGCCTGAAGCACTGCTAGATTAATAGCCAGTTTTCCTGAGAACACAGGTTCTGGGGAACTGAAGCTGTTTCCATTTTTTTAAAAAAAAGAAAATTAAGATATTCCAATGTTTTTCAAATGGAAGTCTTTCAGAGTTCTGTTTCAGCACTGACCCTGCCTAGGCAAATGAGTTAAAAATCTGAGAATGACTCTGGAATTCTGCTACTAAATTTTTCAGTTGAGGGGCATGGATGTTTAAATTTCTGGTTTGGGTCAAACTGATCCAAAGATAGCTTTCATTTTAGAAGTGAGACCTGTCTGCAAGTCTTTTCTCAGTTCTCTTGCTACTTTTTATTTTAGCATTGTTGCTTTTTTTTTTTTTTTTTTAATGGAAGGTGTGAAGAACAGTTATTCAGAGTTTGTAAAGGGTTTGAAGATCTGTGTGCACAGAGCACTATGTAGGTGAAAATTATTTAAATTCAGAGCTATGTTTTGTTTTCTTCCTTCTTACTTATGTTAGTCTATGCTGTGACTGAAGTCAATCTGCTTATAATCAAATCTAAACTTGCTTAGTGATTAGGAGTGGTGAATTTTGGGATTTTTGTTTTAATCACAGACTTTCTAGTTCACTGAAATTAGGGTTCCAGCCTGATTTCTCTCTGTAGGAAAGATAAGGGTTTTTTCTCAATGTTTTCATTAATTGTTTGTTTTTGCTGTTCCTATCAAAATAGTCATGATGAGTTAATCACTGGTGCTCTTTGCATTTGCTTCAAAATATGGGGATGAATCTTCTCTAAAAATGACTTGTCTGTGTATGTCTGTAGATGTTCTGGGTGGATCTAAGGTCTGTCGATGATAAGGAGGTCCTAAATCAGACTTTTTTTTTGTTTAGGATTTTAGGTTACACGCATCGATTTCAGCTTGTATTAGATTGCAGTTATGCCTGTGAATGAAGACTAATGTCATATTTGTGGGCATTACGTTATGCCCAGTCCATGACCACTGATGCCTCATAACCACTGCATCAGTATTTTTCTTATACCTTTATCTGATGTAGTACATGTACCTTTCTTTCTGATCTGTGTGCTTGTTCTGCTTGTTCTCAATCTTTTTATTTTCCATTTTGTGTGTGTGTGGTTTGGGGTTTTGTTTGTTTGGTTTTGTTTGTTTAGTTTTGGGTTTTGGTTCGGTTCCCCCTTTCCTTCTAAGAGGAAATGAAATGAAGATAACATACATGTCTCCTCTGGTATATTAATTAAATTTTATAAATGAAGAAAAGGCAATCAGTGGGTGCTTACTACTTTTAGAGCAGTTGGGAAAAAAAGGATGAAGGATAGACGTCTTTGCTGTATCAGTTCTGTTTTCAGTGGATATACAAAGGTTTTGTAAACTGAGAAAAGGGTATCTTTGTCTTCTATTTTACAGGAGATATACAATGCTTTTGTTTTCTCATTCCACGTGTGAAATCACTGGCACCAAAAGAAATTATAGTTTCTTTATCGGATATCCATGTCAAAATTAAGGATAAATACAAAAAAATTGGTTAGCAGTGTTCATGAGATCAAGGAGTCTGATTTACCATTTTGGGTTGAAAAGAACAATAAATGTGTATAATCAGAACTTTATATGTGGGTGTTAAAGGAACATCCCAGGGTGTTATGCCATATGTTATGAGATACAAGCTCTTTTGTGCTCCATGGTACTTGGTGTATGTTTCTTAGACACTTCCATTTTAATAGTTGATCTGGGTTTGGTCACACATGTGGTATCTTCAAGTCTTAAATTCCCATTAGGCCAGGCATGTGTTTGTATTAGACATGTTTTATTAAAATAAAACAAATATTTTGGTGACACTGAGATCCCTGCAGTGAGACACAAATTGCCTCCTATGCAAGAGAGACCCTGAAAGTTGCTTTCAGTGGTAGGGGTTTTTTTTCCACAGTGTATCTAATGAAGAAGCAGAGGTCTATAATTACACTTCTGGTATTCTTTTTTAGCTTATACATAGTTCGTATTGACCTTGTGAAAACCTGAAAGCTCTAAATTGGCCTCTTGAACATAATAAAATGCACAGCGCAGAACATATTTACTTTGAGGTAAAGTAACTACTTCCAGAAATATTCAGAAGATACAGCTATGGCAAATCCACCCAATGCTAGCATAAGGTTGTTTCCCTTCTTTGTTACCAGGTAGTTGGAGCATTTAAGGACAAATTTGTCAGTTGTAGCATAGCTCCTTCTTACACAAGACTCTCATTCTTTGCAAATATGGGTTAAAAAGGTATTTTAAAAATATTAGCATTTGTGTGTTACTGTCTGTGGTTTCAACATAAACTCACAAGGACATAATAAATGTTTTTTTAGCCTAAACAGGTCTTTGGTTTATCTGTCTGAAAGCACATATTCTACTAAATTTTTAGCTGCAGGTGAGTCGTGGTGTTTGGACTTAAACCCTGTGCTTAGATGTTCATTCTGACATACGCTTCCTTGCTACTGGAGAAATACTACAGGTGTGGTGTGTTTCCATTTTACACTAATTCTCATCTCTTGGCTAGTTTAAAAGAAGGAAAATTGTATCTCTGTGTCCTTTCTAAGCTCTGATGGACACTGTGTTCCCTTCTGAGTCAGAGGAGTAAGCCGGTTTTGTCTGCACTGGAGGTATGTGTGTGCAGCTGGAATAGTTTAAAGAGATGCCTTTTTTATCTCTTCCAAACACAGGCATAGGAAGTCAGGTTCCCTGTTGTTACCTGATTCATTATCATTAATGTCCATGGAAATTTCATGTCAGCATTTTAACTCTGGGAGAATAGACCAATGCAAGTAAAATCTCAGTGCAGCTGAGTATTGATAGGAGAACCAGTTTCTCCTCCTCTTCAGATGTGGCAGTGCTGAATAAGGAAGAGGTTGTCTCCTGTACTTGGCAGCCATTCATACTTTCAAAGTGCTTGTTTTGAAACCATCACTTACCTCCTGATTGCATTGCGAAGGACCACGTAAAAATGCTGAGTTGGAAAGAAAGTGAAGACATTCAGCTGAGCAAAACCAGTTGTATACATACATGAGGATAATTGTCTGTGGGGGAGCAGTCAGGAGCAAAGGCCGTTGTTTTCTCTACTAAGTGCTCTGCCACTTGTTGCAATAATTTATTTTTTTATGATGATGAACATTATTTCTCAATCAGTGGCTTGTGAACTTGCATGTTTTCTAATCACATTTTGTATATTTAAGTTTGATAGTTAAAGATTAGCAGCAGTACACTGAGCCAAATACTTGGGTACAAGGTAGACTTTATGGGGCAAAGGAGAGTGCAGTGGAAATGAGTTTTTTAGCTTTTTTGCATACCTAAGAGTTTGAATCCATTACCTGTTCGTTTTCTTTTTTAAAAAGTTCTCTGCAGAATAGAAACTATGGCATGAAAAAAAAAAGATTATTTGCTTCTAACAACTGTTGTCTCTTCACTGTTTGGTACTTGTAAGAAATAATCAAGGACCCTAAATGCTACTAATATGGGGAGTTTTATTTGAAGTGTCTGAACTAAGGCACTTAAATTTTTTGTTTCCTGTAAAAGAAGAGCACTAACAGCTCTTTAACTGCCAGGGATCAGTTAAAGTTGGAGAGAGTAAGTGTAAACTAAGTTATAATTGTCTAGTTGGACATAGAAACAGAGGTATTGGCAGGGAAGGCTTTAGAGAGAAAAGGTCATCGCTGCTTTGTGACTGCTGCATGCTTTTTTTCAGTTGGGATGAAAGACAGCAACCACAATCCCTAATCTCATCTCAGAACTGCCAGAGGAGAACTGTAGAAACCACTTGGACCACTGCAAAGTCTGGCCACAGGGATGGGCAAGATGGTAAGACCAGCCTACACCAATGTACCCTTCTGACTCATTCCCTAGTCCTGGCTATTGTTGTTAGATGTGTGAGTCAAGTCTATTACACAGGCAGATAGTGATTGGACAAGGGGAAACAGAGGAGAGATTTACATGAGATGTTGTAAGGAAGAAGTTCTCTACTCAGAGGATAGTGAGGCACTGGAAAAGATTGTCCAGAGAAGTTGTGGATGACCCATTCCTGTGAGTGTTCAAGACCAGATTGGGTGGGGCCCTGAGCAACCTGATCTGGTGGGTGGCATCCCTCTGTGTGGCGGGGGATTTGGAACTAAATGGTATTTTAAGGTCCCTTCCACCCCAAACAATTCTGTGTCCTAGTTTGGACAGCATTGCAGGTAGCATTCATGCTGCTTTGCCTGGCCACTGAGCTTGGCACTTGGGTCAGGAGATCTATCTATGCCCTATTTGTCATCAACAAAGAGAAAGAACATTCGTCCTTAGGGCTGTTCTGACTGCCAAAGCAACGTTCCTGTTTAGACAGAGTGCCTTTTTCTGTGTTTCTGTCATTTGATGGAAGTGAGGGGGAGATGAACTGCTCCTCTGTGCAGCGCCTTTCTTCATAACATCAACAGTTTTTCTTTAAGTGCCACAGAAGGCATAATTGAAAAAAGCCTGTATTAATAGGTGGGTGAAAAGGGAAGGAACTGATGGCCTCAATATCATCTTTCTTGCCGTCAATCTGAAAAAGATTTAGGCATATGACTAAATTTATGCCATTCATTTTCTCTGTCATCTGCAGTCAGTTTCCCCTCTCAGATGCATTAGTGTTTGGGGGAACAGAATTCTCATGTGAGCTAGCTAAATACTCTGACATTGCACTTTCCAGATAAGAATTTTACACAGTTGTTGTGGTTTGAAAGCAAAACAAGTGAGAGGCTCCA
>VZSR01000257.1:1778467-1872621 GCA_013398615.1 Brachypodius melanocephalos | reverse complement strand
AATACTTTGTGCTAATCCTATACTACAACCCAGGACAACAGTTTTAGAGTTGTTTTGTCCCATTTGATTGCATGTCTATCACTTGTCATTATATAGTTATGTTTGACTGTTTGTCTTATAGCCCTGCAATTTATGAGAAAAAGAACTTGAAAAAAAACATATGTCTACCAAAGGTCCTGCATACACCAAAACAGTATGGAGCTTTTTTCCAGTTCTGAAGAGAAACTGAGGAGGAATAACCAGACTCTTAGACTCAGCACTTTCTATTTGATATGTGCAATATGTGCATATTCCTAAAACAAATCAACAGTATCTTTTTTTTGTGAGGAGTGTTCTAAATAGTTAATTTATTCTGCTCTACTGTGTTTCCTTTATTTCAAAGAGGAAAAAATGAGTAAGAACTAGTATAACTGGCCTGCAGTATAGAAACAGGATAAACATGGAAATAATTTGAATAGAAATAAAAACAGGCATGGCAGAGTGCCAGCAACTGCTTGGATATAAATCCTCAGGGAGCTGTAGCAGAAGTCTCTTGCCTTACATTCTTTGCATTGTGTAAAACAGTCTGTGTAGTTTGAGAAGATAGGTACATGTGTCTCATTACCACTTCTCTCCAAAATATGACCAAACCTTTATAGCTGGTTGGCTTTGAATTACAATAACACCGCTGGTGCTCTGTAAGACTTTTTGTAGTTGTTTTTGAATAACAGATTTACATATGGACTGTACCTGTTTGGTATTTATTTTAGCTTAACCTTAGACCATGGATATAGGAGCCCCATGGAATGAAGGAGGAGATATAATTCTCAAATTCCTAAAAAATTTCAAGCCAGTTGCCTTATGATAATATACCTGAAAAGGTGGCGTATTTTGTCTGCTTTTTCCAGTTCCATTGGTTTTGAAACTGTAACACCTGGAGCACAGCACTTTTGATCCATGGCAAATTATCCTAACTGCAAGGGTGTCAGTAGTTTGCTGAAACTGAGTGTTAGAGAATTACAGACTTGCCCTCTGTGTTTATAAACAAATAAAAAGAGGTGGGAGAAAAATGGGTGTCTGAAGCACAGGCAGGTATGCAATAATCCATGAAGTGTTTGCTGTGCAAATGTGTAATATGCAGTGAGTCAGTATAGCAGACTTGTTCAGTGATGTAAGGTCATTTGTGTCCTGGATTGTTCAGCATGCAATGTGTTTGTAGTCCTTTTCACGTCAGATTGCTGGTTTACAGTGAGATATATGGAAAATATTTTAAAATATAAACTAGGAGCTTCCACCTGCTTCAGTTGAAGAAGAAAGACAGAAATGTTAACTGAGTAGATGTTAATTTTGAAAGAACTGAAATCATCCTTGACTTTGTTTGTCAATATTGCACCTAGATTTTATTTAGATTGTCTTACAAGTTTAACTGAAAACTGGACTGGCAAACAGAGTTTGTTTAGAAAGCTATGGTGAAAGGAAGGGGAAAAATGTACTTTAGTTGCATCAAGGTGTTAGAAAGTTCACTTGTAATACATGCCATGGCTTCATTTATAGATTTTGTATGTTCCAGTCCACTTCTATCTGTGGCATAATTGTGCAAAATTAAAAGCAAAATGTTAGGGAAATACTTAATTGGAAATAAAGGATTGGAAGGAACTTCAGAAAGGTGCCTTCGTCTTGGTTCAAGTCTGGATCGGTTCTATTTAAACTGTTCATCCACAGATACCTAGCTTCTCCTAAAAATTTGCCAGCAATGAACAGCTAAATCTTCCAGTTCACTCTAATCCTTATCTAACTTCATGCTAGGAAATGTCTGCCTCCAGTGTAATTTCCCTTCCTGCAATTGCCACTTATGAATTTTTTTATTTCTCAGCGACTGTGATGATTTTCTTTGCTTCTACCTGTTCCAGAATGTATACCTCTTGAACTCTTATGTGTGTCTGCTCCCAGCAAATGCAGAGAAAAACAGGTTTGATCTCCTGTTCCACATTGGGCTGGCTGTATGTGCAGTCGGTTTCTGTGTCGGGGGGAGACGGGACAGCTGTTACCAGCTGGGGACGGTAGCAAGGATTCCTCATGCCCTAAGAGGTTGGACTTGACAATTTCATAAAATGTACCCAGTCAGCTGCCTAGATCTGCCATCAAATGACATGACGGTCTGTGCCAGTCCAGGCAGCAGCCTTCTGCTTTGTACTTTAAACATAATCAGGTAAATTAGAGACTTCTCAAGGAATTTCACAGTTTTGGAAGCACTAAACCCCCACGTAGCAGTGAATGTTTGTAGCCTGTGTTCCTTCTTGCCCTCTTCAGGGCAATTGCTTTTGTGCTGGCAATTACAAGTGCTTATGCATAAGAATATTAAGAAAACTCTAAGTATTTAAATCATCTTCAGAATATTACTTGTAGGCTTTTAGGAAGAAAATTTTACTTTGTTTACTTTGTTGTGCATGTTTTTCTGTTGCTTGCTCCCAGTTACCTAAACATAATGTTCTGGTCCCAGTCAAGAAATGGAGAGAATGCCACATTACCTCTTGTGAAGCCATTTCTTAATGCAGTATCCCTTTCTGGAAGCAGTTATAATAGCTCTTCATTCTTTGTATGTGTTCTACCATGGAGGCCTCATGTCCTGTACTAATTCTGTGTGTATGAAGGAGCCATTACGAGACCTATTTTTACTTTAAGGACAACCATGTGTATAGTGACTGGCAGTTTGTATAAAGAAATGACCTTCATGTGTAGAGCAAAATTCAGTTAGTGTTTCTTTTCAAGTATACATGACACCACAGAGCATAGTTCACCAGTTTTATTTTATCTCCACTTGATATATTCCATTCAGAAAATGCGTTATTACGCTTGGATATCTCAGCGGTCAGAGAATAAATCTCAGTCACAAGATTATCAGTCCTGTGCAGAGAAAGCCAAGATACTAAAAAGGCATGAGGTCAAACACATTCAAGGTCACATTAGTCCCTCTAAGCTGTTGAGTGACACGTGATAAGGTAGACAAAATCTTCAACGTTACTACCGATACATAAGTAACTTTGCGTGAAGTACAAGGCGTACCTGTGAGCACACGCACCGAGGCCTCCGAGACACAGCTACCTGAGTCACATGGGTGTGCGCCAGGGTTCGCCGGAGCGAAACTGACACCGCAGCTGGTGCCAGGGGCAGCCTGCTCAGTGTGCTCAGCGAGCAGGGCTCGGTTCTACCGGGGGCAGCTTGCGGGTGGCCGTGCCCCACCGGCCCAGCCCGGCGCACTCCCGGGGCCGCTGGCGGAGGCCCGCAGGTGCGGGGCGCGGCGCCGGGAGCGCGCACGTTGCCCGGGCGGGGGGGGTCGCCGCGTCCCCGGCGAGGGCGGCGGCCGCCCCTCTGCAGCGCGCTGCGGGCAGGACGCCTGCGCCGTGCGGGGGGGCGGGCGCCGCATCCCAGCGCTCGGAGCAGCGGGCACGGGCGCCGGCATGAGCGGAGGCTTCGCCGCGCCCAGCCGGACCTGAGCCGAGAGACAAAGGGGAGAAGCTGCCGCCATGGGCGAGCAGCTCCGCGCCCAGCCCGCCGCCCCGGCGGGGCCGCCGCCCGCCGCCGCCTCCTGCTCGCTGCTCGGCGGGCTGCTGCAGAACGGCTTCCACCCCTCGGGCCCGCCGCTCAGCAACGGCAGCTGCGGGGAGCCGCCGCACCCGCTGCTGCTACGCCCGGAGCTGCCGCCGCTCAGCCACGGCTCCCCCGCCAAGAAATGCAGGCTGCGCCGGAGGCTGGACTCGGGCCGGCGGCACAGGCCACGTAAGTGATGACCGCGGCGGCTCTGGGGAACGGCGCCGGCCCGGCCCTCTCCGCGCCGCGCGGCGCTGCCGCAGCCCGGCCCGGTGTCGGGCGGCGCGGATCCCTCACCGCCTCCCTCCCCGCAGAGCGCCGCCCGGCCGGGGCTGACGGCCGCCCGGCTCCGCGCCGCGGGCGTTCCGCCCCTCAACGCCGGCTGCCGGGCGGGCGGAGCGAGGGCCCCGTGCCGGCCAATGCGGCGGCGCCGCCCGGGCACGGCCCCGCTCCCGCGTGGGCCGGGCCCGCCCTGCGCCAATGGGGCGGCGGCGGGCGGGGAGCGGCGGCCCGGCACAAACGCCGGCGGGCGGCGGGCGGCCGCTGCTTGCCGAGCAGAGCGTCGGGCGGTGCCCAGGGTCCTGCCCGTCTCGCCGCCTCCCCGCCGCACGCATGAAGCTCATAGTGCCCAAGCAACACTGTGAGTAACGCCGGGGCGCTCTGGAGCGTGGGAAGGTTCCGCGGGCTTAGTGTGTGCTCCTTTCCCAAACGTTGTTAGAATGAAGGGAAAAGGGAATCTGGGAACCCGGAGCAAGTTATTCTGGCTGGTGGGGAAAAAATATTTGTAAACAACTTAAATTTGTTCTATGCTTCTCATTTAGGAAGTGTTCGTGAACTGGCTGTCTATTTCAGGTTTGGTTTTAAGGCTGAGACTCAAACGTCCTAGTTGTTAATTCTGTATTTCATTAATTCTCAACGGTTTATTGATTAGTAGCCTTGCATAGTAGCAGGTATTGAATAATTCTGTGGTAAACTCTGCAGGTGAAACAAGCTAGAGGAAAAAGTACTCTGTTTCTTTTCACTCTCACTTCTCTAGCCCTTCACATAAACCCACAAATGTTTGCTTCTTTGTTACAAGTTCGGCGTGTTCCAAAAGCGTAATAGGGATGGTCAGGATCACAGCTGCCTGTTGCCAAAACTTAAAGATGTTTCTACTCAGCGGGAAGTAGTGTGCGTTCAGCTACTCTGGGTTTGGGGTTGTTTTTTTTTTCCCCTTGGTCTTGAAGTGATTATTTAAAAAACCTTCCTGGTTAAACAGAACAAAATATTCAGAAAAAACCTTGAAGAGCTGCACCTTTCATAGGACTGTGTCTTAGCCAGTGCCTTTTCTCGCTTTTTCAATGCTTTTGAAGCTTCCCTTAGACTGTTCTCTGATTGATTAATCACGTGGTGCTTACAGTACCTGTTGATAGTTAATTTAGTCCTCTAGTAAGTTTAACCTATCAATGACCTAGTTGCTCTCTGTCACAAACTGTTTTTGTAGTCTTTGTCGTGCTTCACATTTTCTTCATGAACAAAACCTGTGCGACTTGGACTGGCTTACATTTTGATTTGGTGTAACTAAGGAGAGTCAGCACTTGCATATCAAATGGTCCATAATAGTAAAAACTATTTTGAAGCAAAGAATAAAGCATTTAGGAATTCATGTAATCATTAGATTAAGAAAGAATGAGGGCTTTGGAATTTCTATCCCATCCTGAGTGAAAAAAGAGCCCATCAGAGTAAAAAGCATAGGTGACTGAGTGTATTACCCAAGATGTATGACAACTGAAGCTTCATGTGTGGAATTTTAGTGAAATGAGGCTTTAATGAAAACAGCAGCTGAGGGAAGTGCTTTGTAGAACTATTTTGTGGGCAATGTATTTCTTGATTAAAATACATCAGTGCCTGCTGATATGCTTTTTAATATATAGTTTATTTTGTACAAGAAAAAGTTTGCAATTTATTATTAGTCATACGGGAAATAATGGTAACACATTGTAACCATCTTAAAAAATTCATTACATTATTACCCAAATTGTCCTGGTACTGCATACCTTTCCACTGCATCCTCTTCTAGTGAATACTACACAGTACCGCTTTTACTGGTTTGTTTGATGCTTTTAATCCTGGCCTTTGAAGATGTTTGTTCTTTTCTTAAGGACAGATGGCAAAATGAAGTGCAGTTGCCACATGGCATGTGAGACCAGTATTGATTGCAGGATTTGCTTTGTGTGGTGGAGAAGATAATGAGATAATTGGCACTTCCCAATATTTCAACAAATGAAGCCTATCTTTCTGCAGCAATTATTCTTTTAAACCCTTATTTTCTTGATGGTTTTTACTTTCTGACAAAGTGAGGTAGAATTCTATGTTCACAAGTCTTTTTCCCCTCTCAGAAGGGAAGATTCCCTGTAAAATCAGTGTACTTTGCTGATAAGCCTGCAGTGAGAGAGGGCTCACCTAGTACAGCCTCTGCTGGGAATCCTGTCTTTGTTTTCTCTTTTCCTTAGTTTAACTAGATGGGTTGTCAGGGATATTAGGCTTGCATTGGTTTTCTTTGTCTTTAGAAATCAGTGTGTGGTAATATAACTGCATTTGTGTGGGTGGTCACACCTGTTTAACAAAAAGCTCTCTGCTTTTGGGTTTGGACTTTTTGGGGGGTTGGTTGTAACTTTTGGGTCTCTTTGTTTTTCTGGTGAGGAGGAAGACATTCAGTAAGCCCTTGCTACCAAAGATGAACTGGAAGGCTTCACCTGATATGTGTGCATACTTTAGCTCTAGCATTTTAAGGTTTGAGGAAACTTTAATTTCTAAGCAGATATAATTAATTTTTAGAGCTATGTATTCTAGTTTCATTCCATTTTATTTATAAAATGCCTCTATTTTTATCTCTTTTTGAAATGTGTAAAACAGGAAGAAGTAGTTGAAAAATGTGTGTAAGCTATTATCCTTTTATTTTTTAAATAAAAATCAGCTTTCAGAAGCTGTAAGAATACTGTGCCATGTTATGTGTGTGGTGTTTTGATTTTTTTCCCCTGTTACTGTTTTTGGCTCTCTCATCTCTTCTGGACCCAATTAACACAGGAAGTTCATCAAAGAGTCAAGCAATGCAAATGAAATGTAAATGAAGTAATAGAATTTTAACATATGTGTGTTCAGAAAGAAGAGCAGCTGAAACTAAGATATTTCATCAGAGACACTTATGACTAAGATATCAGAGTATTGATACCACCATTCAAATTATTGATTAAAAAAATTAAATACTGTGCCTGTCTTTGGGGCAATACAGGTCTCGTAGGAGAGATGTTTAAGCCGAAACAGTCTTGGCAAAAGAAGAAACAGCTGCAAATGGCTCAGGAGTAAATCCAGGGCTCAGGTAGTGAGAAGAATGTTCTAACCAGCAGGATTCAAGCACAATTTCTTTCTGAATGCTGAGGAGTAAAAAGATTCAGCTAACCTTATGTAGTGGTTGTTCAAATGTATGAAAAGGATTACTCTTGGTTATCTTCTTTAATGGGGGTAAATGTTACTTGGTGACCCAGGAGTTCCCTCTCATTCTCGTGTCTCCTGAGCTCCTCTGTGAAGAGAATGCTGTGATTTGATATTTACTTTTCACATGTCCTGGTTATATTGTGTGTTAAGCATAAGATTTTTAAAAATCCAAGGTGTTGAAATCTGAATATGATAATGCCTTGTAGGAATAGCCTGATAGCCCAGAGTTAATGCAGAAACTAGGTAAAATGTATCGTGGAATTTCTGGTGAGTGAACCTTTGCCCCAGATACACAGCTGTTGGTGTGCATCAGATTACCTACTTATGCAATGCTGTAGATACCTTCTGTTTGCATTGTCACATGCTTCTGCACTAGTACAGATTTTTATCTCATGATAGCAAACCACTAAGTAGTTGGGACAGTTTATTAACATAAAGAGAATAATTTTTTTTTAAGATGATAAGTAGAGTCTTTGATCTATGCTATGCTTTTGAGACCATATTGTGATACTTTCTGTATAGGTTCTATGGGACCTAAAACTAGATTTTACAGTGTTATTTTTTGACTTCTACTGTAGCAATGCAGTAGAATAGGTTTGTTTTTGCCACAGTTATAGATTCAACTGATCCAATAGGTATGTTGCATACCTACTGAAATGAGAGAAATCATCTCATAAGCCTTATCAGACAATTTTAATGAAGAAGTGCATTTTTTTAAGCGTTGTGAGAACATTTCTGTAATGTATCCAGTGTCTTTACTGCTCACAGTAAATTACACTGTTTTGGCTAACTTAGATCAGCCTGATAATGGGGGTGGATGGGTTTTACTTTCCCCTCCTTGCTTTTCTGGCTTTTTGTAATTCAGGGCCACTTACTCAGGTTATCAGTGAAATGCTGGACTTCTAGTTTAAAACAAACCAACAGAAAACCACAAACACTATTCCCCTCCCCCCCGCAAAAAAAAACCCAAGCAAAGAAAAAAAAACCCTACAAAAAGAAAAACAAACCGTCCACTATTTTCTCCGCGTTTTCCCTTATGGAAAATTTGTGGAAAACTTATCTACACAAACATCTTTCTTTTATACCCTCTGGTTGTATTACTGGGCAGGCTCTCTTAATTTTGAGGGCCTCTGAATCGCCTTACTCTCTGTATTCACAGAGGCAGCAAACCCCAGGAGCACCTTTAGTCTGTGCACACTTCCATTAGCACCACCTTCAGTGGCACCAGGAGAGCTGAAGTGTATAGGTACCAGCTGAGATGAATTATATATTGATACAGAAAGAAATGATGGTGGGTCCGAGGTGCATTTTGATTTGGAACATACTGATAGTAACAAAAGATACAATGAATACATTTTAAAATAATCACTGGAATACAGAAGTGTTTCTACTCTCACTCCAGTTGTGCAGAAGTTATATGAATTTCATTGTGACTTGTTAGAAACTTTGAGACTTTTTTTTTTCCTAATTGGTCAATGAGTCAAGATGGTTGTTGAGTTATTGCAAGTAATTCCAACAGAGAGCTGGTGTTAGAAGTTGAGAAGAAAACTAAGCTGTTTTTCTGCATAACTGAAATGTCTGGTTTTGTTGTCTGATCTTGGGCTCTTTATTAGTGCTGAAGAAATCTGCTGGTGTTCTAAAAGCAAAGCTACTTTCTTTCTACAGCAGTCCATTTGGCTCACAACAAAATGAAAGGAACTTAGATTCACAGAATTAGCTAAAAACAGTGTCCTGGTATTTCTGCTGACTTTATAAATGCAAGCATTATGTGTAGCTATTCCAAGAACTATGCAGAGTGGAAGAAACTTCATAGTTGTTGTCTACAGTACTTATTCTTTGTGAATTATTTGGTTATAACTCCTTAAAATGTTAAGATATAAAATGAAATGTCTTGGCAGTCATTTATGAATAGCTCTCAGCTGTTAGTGCTTACTTTAACGCTTTTATTGCTGGGCTTGTGTTTGATAGGAGGATGGAACACTTCTTGCTTCACTTAAAGATGAAATTTGCATTATGGCTTTAAAGCGAATGTTGGTGCAAGGAGAGTGTAGCAGGTTTTATGCCCTTAATGAAAAATAGTGGAAATTGGCATATACTTAGCTACAGGCTGGTTTTGTATTATGTTGTCCAACCATGCTGCTTTTAAAATTGAACTTCCTGCTTGCGTAGTTAAGAGACATCTGAGGAGGAGACTTACAGTTCCAGTGGGTCAGGTAATTAAAGTTCTCAGTAGCTTTAATAAAGATTTGTGTAAATGGGATTGGCATCCTGAGCTTCACTCCATTGAAATGTTGTGCAGTGTGGACCAGACAGCTTTCACATAAATATTTGCCTTGTTCTTTCACAAGTGTTTGAGTTGCAGGTTAGTCTATATCATATTTTTCTTATCTAAAATAAAGCCTCTTTTGAAAACACTGGTTTTGAATTCTTCCCATTTCAGGGAATTCTCATATATCTGCATAGGATGATGTATTTTCCCAAACCTCAAATTAGACTTAAATTTCACTGTCTTTGTGCAGCTTTTACAGCATGGGAAAAAAAAATTAGACCTTACAACAGATAACAGCTATTTCATTGGAGTTTATGCATTATGCCTGCCTTGTCCATGGGGAACTGGGAGGAGAAACCAATGATTCAATTAGTTGGCATACAGCAATGGAGTGAAATAACTTTTAAATGTATGACATTTAAGGATTGGTTTGGGCAGAGAGAGCATATTAAAAATTGGGAAATTTAAACTTTCGAATTATTCAGCCAGATGATTCTGAGACACTTGCAGTAAGAAAAAAAAGACTAAGCCTCTTTCAGCCTGAAGCTGAGTAACTTAACAGTGATCTGTGATCACATGAGGAAGGACAGTGTGATAAGTACCTCCTATACTTATTGAAGTGTTTGCCCTAAGTTGTTTATTTTTAGGTTCACTGACAGAAAAATCAGCTATGCATATGGTATTTATGGTTTCAAGTTTGTATCAACACTAAGTTGAGATGCCCTAGTTGGTAGAATAATTTTTCTAGCCAGTCCGCCTGATTCTCCCTAAAAAGCAGGAAGGTGACTGTGTGACTGCTATTTTAGAAGTGTGTCTTAGATGTTAATCTTACACTCAGTACTTTTAATTTAATTTTTCTAAGAAATACTGCTAGGCCCCACCATCTGCAGTGCCTGTGTATAGATTTTGTATTCTCAATTCTTACTGCTTCATAAAATTCCCTGGCTTACTATTTAAAATGTTTGCATATATATATAAGTGGAGCAGGTAGACCAGCTTGATTCAGTTACTGTCTTCTGCTGGGTGATCTCCATAGTCATTTTCTCCTGCTATTAACAAATCTATTAAAAATTTTGGAGGACCCAGGCCAGCTGTGGCAAGCAAATAGTGGTATTTCTTATATAATTATGTGATAGACTAATGCATATACCAGCAAAGGGAGTCTACGCTCAAAGGATGGGTCTGTCAGTGGGAAATACTCAATATAAGCCGGCTCACTTTTGGCTACTCTATCCAAGTGTTGCAGCCCAACAAAACTGCTGGTTCTGGTGGGTTGGAGTCTGGAGGCCTCCTGCATAATGGGAGCTCTGTATTGCTGCTCTTCAGACACAGCCCTGTGACTGTGGAAATTCTGACTGTGCTTGGAAAGGCAATTGTAGACGTTATGGGAATATGACTTGAGAACTCTTGTTCTCCTGTTTGTATGGTTGTTTCTTCAACTGCCTTGTCCACTTAATTCTTAGCAGAGCTGGAGCCAATTGGGTGAAACAAAATTTTGTTTCATTTCTCATCCATTGGTGCTAATTGGGTGAAATGCAGTAAATGTGCTCTGTCAAGAGGTGGTGACTGAAGAGTAAAATGATTTCCTGGGGGAAAAAAAAATTTATTAAAACCTGCTATAGACTATAGACAAGAATATTTTGAGATTTTCTTTATTCTTTTTCTTAACTGAGGCTTTATGAAGGCTTGACCTAGAGATGTGTTTGAAGCATATAAATTGGACATAAGTGACCCCCAGTTCTCAGGAGTAGATACTGCTACTTCACTGCACTGAATTGTCATTCAGCAAATTATTTAAGTGATTTGTCTGGCCTGTATGTTTATAGTGACTTTCTCTTTTTTCCTCCCCAAACCCTTTGTTCCTAGCATTCCCATGGTTTGGAATGGATATCGGTGGAACGTTGGTTAAGCTGGTCTACTTTGAACCTAAGGACATTACTGCGGAGGAGGAACAGGAGGAGGTGGAAAACCTGAAAAGCATTAGGAAATACTTGACCTCCAATACAGCCTATGGTAAAACTGGCATTCGAGATGTCCACCTGGAACTGAAAAATTTGACTTTGTGTGGACGCAAAGGAAACCTGCACTTCATCCGCTTTCCCAGCTGTGCCATGCACAGGTTCATACAGATGGGCAGTGAAAAGAACTTCTCCAGTTTGCACACTACGCTCTGTGCCACGGGAGGTGGAGCTTACAAGTTTGAGGAAGACTTTAGAACGGTACGTGAATAGTTCACTTGGGTTCAGTGGGAAGTGCTTTGGGAAAATATCATGAGAGCCCATCTCTTAAAACTTGCTGGAAAACAACTTTTTTTTTTTAGTCCATCCTAACTGATTAGGAGCAACAGAGTCAATTCATATTTGTTATTTGGTGACATTGCTGAGAACCATGGAGGGGAGAGGAAAGGTATTCTGTTTGCTGCATATTCTGCTGAAGTATTGCTGTGCAGGATGTTTTTAGTAAGTATGGAGGGTTTTTTTAGAGTACAGCTGTGATGATTGGATGCTTCATAATCAACTGAGAGTATGTTATGACAACCTAGAAGCCTGACACTATAGGTACTCACAAACTGCTTATCTATTGGAAACCAGATATGAAGCCATACAGGCTGGAGATTTGATTCAGGTTCCCTTCCCTTTGTATTAACCTTCAAACAGACTGAAGTCGAGAGTATGGATGACCCACCATGGAGCACGGGGGAGAAACACAAGTGTGTGAGAGCATAATGATACCAGCTAGCTTTTGATTTCAATTCTGTGATTGTGCCATTTAAAGAAAGGCAGTTCATGAGATGAGTAGGTCTCAGATCCCCAAGGATTTAAAAATAGCCTTTGCAAGGAACTCCAGAAGCTGATGTAAATGTGAAGTTTTGCACTAGAGTACTCTTCAAAAATTGGTTGTGGTGCAGAAGCATGGAAGAACTGTTGTACAAACTGTGTTGAAGAGAAAAAGCATTCAGGAGGCAGTTGTCTGTTGTGTATCCATCTGTACTGGGACATAATCTTCATTTGTTTTCTGTGAAAAAGAGGCTAACCTGATTGTCCCACAACAGTGTCTCTAAGACTAATGTGAATGATTTACTTGGCTGGTGGATCTGGCACTTCTGTCCCTAACTTTTGGCCTGATCTTGGGGCTGAGGGATGGCTGCTGGGTATGACAGGTTACAGCTGCTTTTCTGTCTCTGCTTCAGTCTAGGGAGCTCTCATACTGAATCACCAACTGCTGTTGACTGCAGTCCTTAGCTCTATGTGCTTCATTTTTAACTCCAAGCATCCATTCCTGCTTTACAAGAGGTTTTTTTCTTTGTCAATACCCTTCTGTCATCAATATCCTCACATACCAGATGACCAGGATTCTAAGGGGAAAAAAGAATGCTGTGAGAGCTAAACATGAATTTCAACTGTTACGCTGTTGTGCAGTCATTTTCAGTGAATATTAGACTGTTTCATGTCCAAGGAAGGACTGTCAAGTTTCTGAATTGTAGTAGTCCACCACTAGTGCTAGATTTCTTGTTGTTAATGTTGATTGCAAGTCCCTTACTAGTTAGAGTCTACTGATGATTGAGTCCTCAGAAACTTGTTTGCCTTGCATTGTGTAAGGATGTTGGCACCACAGGAGGAGGTGAGTTTTAGTTCTAGACAGTGTGGCCTCAGTTTAGGTGTTTTTGAGTATCTTTTTATGTGTCCTGGGAATGATTCAGGCCACATTCTTTAGTGACAATGGGAGGTCACTTCAGGACTTTCTGAAAAGGCTGACTATCTATTCCCTTGAGATGGTCAGTCTCTCCAAATTCATTCTTCATCATGTCATAACAGCTACAGTTGCATAGTAAGGAAGTTCATGTCCCTCACTCCCACAGCTGAAGAGGAACTGAACTGGAAGGTACCTGATGGCCCTCACAGCTGAGCATTTCTCTTTGTAGCTTTGGCCTTACCGCCTGTAAATATGCGATCTACAGCGAGGGATCAGTCTCGTCTCAGCTGTAGTATAGTCAGTATAGCAGGGGAAGCCATAGCTGGAGGAGTTGGGGCCGTTCTGTCAGCTGTTGAACACAAATACGAGGTCACACACCAAGTGACTGGTGGACTTTGGCATGTAATTCCACATCGCTGCAGTGTTGTTAGCATTCTGTGTGCTACAACACTTGTAGGTAGCTTAAGACAAACCCTATAAGGCTGGCTGGGGAGTTTTCAAGCATAAAGCAATCAGTGAAATGCACTCCCACTAAAAGGAGTGGTTTGGATACCTCTTACAACCTTCCTTTATAGCAAGTGTTTCTTGGCTTAAATGGTAATATCCATAGAGAATTACAGAATCAGAATATTATCTATTACATGGAAGTTTGCTTGCTTAATCTCTCTCAAAGGGGGAGAGAGGTTTTGGGTACTGGCACTTAAATTGTCACACTTCATTAGCCATTAGCCATGGGAACAGCAGCTGGCTATCAGTGTGTTCTGCTGTGTAAAAATTGACCCTGGACAACAGCTTCAGGCCTGCTCTGTCAAAGCTCTGAAATACCTGTTTCAAGCATTTGACCACTAATTCACCTCTAGAAGTAGTGAATATGCACCAAGTCTAAATCTTGCTGTTGCAGGATTCAGTATTGTAAAATGCCTTATGTGGAGGAGAGTTTAAACCTTCCTGTTTGTTACTTAGAAGCAGTGTGGAAAAACTAAGGTATGAATGTGAATGTTGTTATTTTCATTAAAAAATCTGACTAAATGCTAGTAAACTCATTTGATCTAGCTAACATGATTTTGTTCTGGCCCTTTATTTTCCTGTGTATATGCTTTTAAATTACTTGTCTTTCGTGGTATTTCTCAATGTGACTGTATGATTGAATAGATTTAGCACAGAGATCCAATATATTGCAAAACAACATTCAAATCCCAAGGAAGGAAGCCTTCTAAGATTCTAGATGCTATTTCTGCTTAAAATTGAGAGACAAATACCCTGTTGTTACTTGCCTCTGTTCCTTTGTCTGATTCTGAATCCCTAAATGAGTTAAATAGGTTTGATCTAGACATCTCTGTTGCTTTTAAAAATGTGAATTAAAAATAACATAAAATGGTGAGACATATTCTGTTTACCTTAAGACTGGGGTTTTTTTTCTATAAAAAGGCAACTAAATCTACAAAACTACCTAGGTTTAGCTATTTCACCTCCTTCACATGATCTGCAGTGTTGGAGAGGTGGATCCCTGAAGAAGTCTCCATGGTCTGATTGGTGGCAGCATTTTGGATCTTTTGTCAGTCAGTAGCTTGGCAAATCATATGACTCATTTTGAAGATGTGAACGCTTCCCCTAGAAGTAGGAAAATTGACTCTATTCATTAAACTAGACCACAGAAATAATTTTACCAATCATATGGTTGTACTTAATGTTCATTGAAGAGAGCATCAGTAAGTAATTCACCAAAGGGACTGTTTCCAGCCTAGGGCTTTTTTTCTTGTGTTTTTGGGTTTTTTTCACCTCCTCTCTGAATGACTCTGAATAGTCTTTATGGCTGGCTGTCTTTATTTTCGGGTAACAGTGGTGTTAAGGCATGGGTGAATCTGCAGCGTGATTCTGATAATCCTTCCTGCTTTCCCCAACTAAGTACTGTCACTTCACATATGCTGTAAATGTTCAAGTAACCACTTCTGTAAAAGTAAGGAGTGTGAGATAAATCTGTCTGTGCTCTATGACTCCTCCATGATAGCACAGGAACATTACTTGCACTGAAGTTTGCTCTTAATGTAATGAAGAATAAATTCTTAGTTTTACAAAACTGCTACTCAGTTTTGTAAAGCAGCTTATACTGAAGGATGGGCAGGATGAGGGGAGGAAGGACTATTTAGACTTTCGATTAAAACCTGCTCTATTATAAAATTTCTGTTGATTGCAGTGGCTCAAAAGTGGGATCTCTGTATTCATTTCCTGAATAGACACCTGCAGAACTTGACTTATTTTAATAAAAATTTTACTGCTGTTTTCACTGGGAGCAGCATCTGTGCCAAAAACACCCAATCACTTAATCAAGAACATTTGGGACAGCAGGAGAAGGAAATCTCTTACCAATACAGCCTCAAACTCAGGCCTTGATCTTCCCATAAAGGAAAATTCTATAAAAGTGAGCTTGGCTGTTGGATAGTGATTTTCTTGTGCCAGTTATTAGCTAATTTGAAGGCTTGACTTTGTGGTATGTGCCGAATGCCTGAGGATGACTTATAGACTGTGTTCATCTTAAAACAAATAAAGTCACTGTCCTGTGTTGTAGGTGTGTGTAAGCTGTGTAACTCTTTCACAGTTAGTGTGAGACACTCAAAAATCTTCTTGCTGAGGAGGCTGGAGGCAGCTGTTCAGGCCATAGGGGCTGGGCTGGAGTTGAAAGTGGCATCCAGAGAATGGGTAAAGTAACCTCTTCAGAGGGGATGGGGGAAACAATGTGCATCTCTTCCCTGCCAAGAGAGAGGAGAGATCCTCATGGCTCGCTGTGCAAGAGGGCAGAGCTCTGCACAGCATTCCCAATGAGTGCTTTTTTTGCCCAAAGCTGATACAGAGTGAATCTTCTGCCTCAGTGAATGTTGGACTTGCAGTTTATTTTCGTTAGACTTTGTCTTGTTTGAATGTGAGTGGTTATTTTCAGCTCCATAAAGTAGCACGGTTGGGGGTTGAAGTGAAGATAATCAAAATATAAAGCAAGCAAAGTCTTTATGAAATTGGAGGAGAGGTAATGGGAGAGAGATGGAAGGAAAAGCTAGATTGTAAGCTATCCTAAGAAATAAAAACTGGAGCAATGCCCAGCAGACATAAAAGCCAGAGTGATATGGTAAATCAGGCTGGTTTAATTGATAATTAAAAACTTTCAAGATGTTATGTTCCTAACAGTTTTTTAGAGAAAAAAAATCATATTTCTCATTGTAAGTCCAAGCGAAAAATGAATTTGCAACTGCATCTAGGTTCAGACTTTACCCTGTTCACCGGGATACAGTAAAAGTGGGTGAAATGTTTAATGAGCTGGAAGTTCATTGAAAATATGTCTGCACAGCAATGGTGATGCATTAGACTTCAACCCCAGTTCATATGTCATGGCTACCCTCAGCTCACTTCTAGAGGACTGGGCTGTTTCATGTTTACCATGCTGAAGTGGATGTGTTTGCTCACCCATAATAAGAAACAAATGGGACCCAAGTCTTTGACTTATGTGCTTCCATACTTGAAAGCAGAAACAAGCTGGTTCCATGTTTTTTTTTTTTTTTTTTTTCTACACTGCTTGGTACTTGAATACAGCTAATTTTTTTTATCTTATGCATACTATTTAAAAAACAAACAAGCCAAATAACAAAGAAATCTAAATCTAAATTTCAACAGGTAACACAATTTTCCAGGACTTCTTGCAAGAGTACAAGAGATGGTCTTTCATTCTTCTTGGAACAGCATCTGTACTCAGTAACAACAGATTTTTTGTATCCTTAAAACCAGCTGTGTTTCAGGAGTTTGTTGCTAAGGTTATAGGGGTAAATTTTGGCTACTTTCTTTTGGTGTGTTGCACCTGCTTGCAAGCATGGTTGAAGTCGTAAGTCACTCCCTTTGATGGTCCTGGAGAGTTTCATGAGGTCTAAAGGGTTTTGTTCCCTTCCCCAGTATTTAAAAAGCAGTCTTAGAAAAAGAGGAATAGCTACAGTCTAGGTATAATGCAGAAAAATTATTCTTTAAAAAAATGTACATGTGGTTTCCCTGTATAAATTTTCCCTCCAGGGTCCTGTATAGTACTTTGTTCTGCAGTTGTTCATCTCATAGCATAACTTTCTACCATAACCTCTAGAGAGGCACTGTGCTGACTATAGTTATGGGAGTGCAGAGTAGGGCAAGTTGACCATTTTGCTGTCTGCCTTCACATTAGCAGTTATAAAGGCCTGGAAAATACCTGCAAAATCATTTTGTAAACATTGTAGGAAAAACATCCAATTGAAATATACTTCTAGACACAGCTTCCATTTTTGCATGTTTGCACATGAGCTTTGGTTGCTCTAAGGAGAAGTGGTTTGGGCAGCTGAAAGTTGAGGATGAGTAGAGCGTGGTAGGTCGGGTGATGGCAGCAGAAGAAATGATTGCCTACTTGTAAATTCGTTACAATGGTTACAGAATTAGTTACAAGGGTTACAGGTACATTTATTCTGCAAGCTGCTTTGAGACACTGTGGGCAAAACCACAGTTGTATGTGGAAAGGGACTGAATTGTGCCAGTGGCTCTATTGTGGCCTCTTGTACAAGATGGGGTTACTACATTTTTTGAAACTTTGCCCTAATTTCTGTTTAGAAATAAGAACAGTGGTGGCTCAGTAAGCTATTTGGAGCCTTGGGTGTCTGGTGGCTGCAGAGCTTTTGGTTTTCTGAAGGAAGGTGGATTGACATAGAATACTGATGCCTGTCTTGATTATTCCAGAAATCAAAACCAGACTTCTGCAATGACACAGGAAAATAGTTCTTCAGTTTGCTATGAATATCATACATGAAAGAAAGCAGTAATAGGACTTTCTGCTTACAGTATATCAACTGTTAAATATAGCACAGAGCTATAAAAAGCAGAAGAAATTTTTAGTGTGTCTTTTATACATGGAGGGCTGGACCTAATAAAACCTCTCTGTGCAGTGTTTGAGAAAGAACCTGATTAGTTTGTCTTTTTCTATTACAAAATTGGTGAGGTGACTGGAGAGTTTGTAGAATCAAAGGGTTTGTCTGTGGTTGTGTACTGGTGTCAGAATTGTTCTACTCTGATTTGTATTACTTGTTTGTGTCTTGCAAAGTCTCTGTAAAAGTGTAGCATGGATCAGGCAAAAGCAGTTTGTGGCTGGATATTTGGCTTACGTTAGAGTAGGGGTTTGGGCAGTAGGGGCCATAAACCTGCTAATGATTCGTCTTTGTACAACAGCTCCTGGTTCACAGCACATTTTTGGTCTGTGTTAGATGGTGTTTGGTCATGCTGCATCCAGCTTCCTCTGCAAGGTGAGGAAACTGACACTGTACAGCACATAACCTAGGGAAAGATCCTGGTAGTACAGAATATTGCCTTCTGTCATCCAGGTATGTGCAATGTTTGTTGAACTGAATAAATCCAGTAAGGAGTGATGACTTAGTGGATTCCACGCAATGTTCATTGTGATAAAGAGTGCATGTTTAGTGTGTTGATACCTTGCATCATACCTTGTCTTGTGTATATCTTGGAGCTCTTCCTCTTGGTCTAATCGTTGGAAATCGATTAAATCCAAGATATTTGCAAAGTAGCCTTAAGAATTTTGTAACATGTCTTGAAAAACTTTTTCTCAAAATTATGCTTATTCTTTGTATTTGCTAGCTAAATGGTTCAAATCTTTTATGCTGCATTTCTCTAATTTTAATTTGTGTAGCAATGTGGTAATTAAAAAAAAATGAGGGGATTGCAGAAGTTGCAGGAGGAAATACAGAAGCAAGAGGAAATGTTTTCTACCTCTCATGCTTGTCCTATGAATAACTGGATCTATACTGAGGTCTTTGAAGCTGCTTGTTTGGGATCTTTTTGGTCTTCTTTCTTTTCCCTGGTTACAGGAAAACAGAAGGACAGACCCAAAGAGTGGGATGGCTTTCACTTACAGCAAGTTAGAGCTGCGTACAAGTAAAGCAAAGACTTAACAGGAGAGGTTTAAATAGCTTAAAAGAATGTAACCTATTGACCATGTCTGTTCCACAGAAATATCTTCCCTCTTTACAGTGGTTTAATATAGCTTCCAGAATTAAAAATAGGACATAGTTACCCATGTAAATCTTGTCCATTAGCTGTTAGGAAAACATCCTGCAGTATGCAAATGCTGGAGAACCAGCTGTGTACTGTATAACTCCATTATACTCTGTTGCTTTTTTTCGTTGCTAGAAAGTAGAGTTAGGCACGACCTGCTTTGCATGTGTGAGGATGAAATGAGCTCAGGATTTGGATGGGCAACTTTAGAGGTTTTTTTGCTCTCTACCTAAAAATGGAAAGGAGACTTTCTACAGTTGGTCAGTATATCCTATTTTGAGAAAGGGACATTATTACTAATTCTAGTGAATAGCATGCTATGGCAAGTAGACATGTCTGTTGAAGTACAGCCATGGTGAGATCTCAGAGAGAATGTCTTTTTAAAGTTTTTATTACTGGTTATCTGCCTTCTCCTTAAGTTATGTTCTGCTGGGAGCATGATCCTGACAATCTTTTTGTTTGGATTTTTTCTATGATTTTTCACCAAACACAGGGTGCCTCTGTTTTTCATGAGGCATTTTAAAGGGCTCATCGTAATTTAAAAAAATAACCAGAATAACTAGTGACATGTACTAAAAAAAATTCCACTGTATATTTAATGCATATTAACATAACATGCACACCTTAATGCTTCTATTGAAAACTTCATTAAATTCATGGGAAATATAGTTGGATGATGAGCTAAAGTACTTTGCATCCTGAGGAATGCTGCTGTGTAGTCATATGTCTGATACTGCCCAAAAGCTGCAGAACACAGCTCCTCTTGGGCTGGGAATGAGGGAAAAGACGTTTATTGTGTCAGAATACTGAGGAGGAGGAATACTTCCTGCTTGCAGAGCCCAGAATGTCTCAAAGGCAAAGGAACTAGATGGGATTTCTGCATAACACATCACTGTTTTGGGAGGTACCTGTTGTCAGGCAGATAGTGAATTTTTATTTCACACTTCATGCTTAGATCTTTGTACTGCTTAAATAGCATAATGTGTTACTATTAAAGTGGTCAGAGTGCTTCAGTGGAGCCTTTTGTCCTTCTCAGTGTTGTATTGTACTAGGAAATGTGTGTTTCTTAATTTCTTGTTATTCTTTTGCAGATGGCTGATCTACAGCTCTATAAACTGGATGAATTGGACTGTTTGATCCAGGGCCTCCTTTATGTTGATTCTGTTGGTTTCAATGGCCAACCAGAGTGTTATTATTTTGAAAATCCTACAGATCCTGAACAGTGCCAGAAAAAGCCTTACTGCCTTGATAATCCATATCCTATGCTGCTGGTTAACATAGGCTCAGGGGTCAGCATCCTAGCTGTGTATTCTAAGGACAATTATAAAAGAGTTACAGGATCCAGGTAAATTTACTTTCGTTTCTTTTAATTGTTTTCTCCTTCACAAGTGAACAGGTAGAATTAGAGAGTGTGATCGCTAGCTACAGCTCCAAGTTGTGCATGTATTCCCATTTCTTTTAAAAGCCTACCAAGTAGCAAGGCTGAAAATATCCTAGGATACCTTCAGAGAGGGGATCTATGAAAGGGAAATCATTGAACTGTTTAACTTTTGACCTGCCTTAGTCTCTTTTTAATGTTCTTACCTATTTCCCATCTCTTGCTGTGAATTACCAATTTAAAACTGTCCCAGCAGATGAATTTCTGTCCCCTGCATTCTGTTTCTTTATAAGCAATACAGATGAACACAAGTCCAGTGGGAGACATTGGATTTCCTGCAGTTCTGGGTCTTTTTCAAACACAGAGATTTTGGCATCTTTGGTAGACGTGCTTCTAATCCTTTCCACTATGGAAGGGAAAACGTGACTGCAGTGTATTGTTGACTTGTTACAGGTGATGAAAGCAATACTGACTTGTGGCTGGTGTGTAGAGCTTTCTACTGTTCAGATACTGAGTATATTACAGTGCTATGAGACGTGTTCTGAAAAAACCCAATAATCCAAGAGCACAGTACTAAATGGTGTTCCTGTCTGACCGGCTGTGCTTTTTCATGAAGTGCAAGAGTGATGTCTCACTGACTGCATTGTTTTCACTGGCTCCAGTCGCTGTGACTGCAGTCACTGCAAACAAGCTAACTTTGTCAGTGGCCAAGAAAGAATGAGGAAGGATGTAGAGATAAGTAAGTTGAAGTTTGTGTCTGTAAGACTGAAAAGTCCAAAGTAGAACTTTAATGAGTTAGCAACATGTTATGCACGATTAAATACTCCCTGCTAAATTTACATAGTCAGTAAATGTTGTACTTCAGCCTTTACAAAATATTCAAGTGATTGTTCCTTGCTCAGAGTTCTTGCAGGGGAAGAACATTCAGGGCTGGTGCTAGGCATGCTTTGAAAAGGAGCCAGCCAGACTGCTTCCTGCCACTGGCTGGGAGTGGTACAAGATCTGTCTTGGCTGCCAGCCCTTCTAGATTTACCTTTGTTCACTGATCGTTCTTTCCTCAGTCCTTTGAGTGCTCTGCTGGCTAATTATTCTTGTGCAGAAAACTTGTTCGAGTGCTATAAATAGCAAAGTGGTATCTGTGGTGTTGGATTGGACCTTATTCTTAGCTAACCCTTTAGTATAATTTCTCCTATTTAAGGATGAAAGACTCAAGTCTAATTCAGTTAAAACCACACTGGGTGGCACTTGTGTTAAATAGGAACTCCCTGTAGAGTGTGCTCACTCCTCAGAGGGAGGGGTTGTGAGATACAGTTGGCACCTGTGTACAGCGTGCTGTGAGTGGCAGTCTGAAGGGTTGTGGTCAAAGCTGCTTCAAGCTCCTGGTCTGAAGGAACTGTGCTTTTCTAGCCTTGGAGGAGGAACGTTCCTGGGCCTGTGCTGTTTGCTCACTGGCTGCGAGACATTTGAAGAAGCTCTGGAAATGGCCGCGAAAGGAGACAGCACCAATGTGGATAAGTTGGTGAAAGATATTTATGGAGGGGACTATGAACGGTTTGGCCTTCAAGGATCTGCTGTAGCATCAAGGTACTTAATTGACTTGTTTGTAAGCAGTCCCTTGGGAAACTTCCTGTGCATGCTAAACTGAGAGCATAATCCCTGGACTACGCACTGTGTCCGTATGGAAATATTACTCAGTGTATCACGGGGTTTGTCCTTAGATCTCTCACCTACTTCTTGCTCTTCTGTTTTTAAACAGGTGTAAGTAATGCCTGATGCAGTTTGCTTCCATTTAAATTGCAGTTATTTTGAAAGTGTCCTTGCTCATTGTTCTGCCTTTCTAATGAGATCCCTTTTCACATTTCAAATCTGTCGCAAATGAATGGTTATCAAATCCAAGCAAAGCTTGCTAAATGATAGTATTTTAAGGGCTTTTATCACTCCTGAATATCTCATGTTAAAATGCATGATCTTCCTCACACAGCTTTGGTCATATGATGAGTAAAGAAAAGAGAGATTCCATCAGTAAAGAGGACTTGGCCAGAGCTACTTTGGTCACCATCACCAACAACATAGGTTCTATTGCTCGCATGTGTGCATTAAATGAGGTAAGTTATTTACCATGAGCTTAAAACCTTTAGAAACAACATAGTGAGATTATTGCTAACATAATAGGTATGTCACTGGCCTTGGGAAATATGCATGTATTTAATCTCATGTCATAACTCTTGTGGCTTGTTTATGTGTGTGCTTTGATGCAAAGTGACGCTGTTCGAGATTCAAAGCTAGGGAAGAGGGGAGAAAAATTGTCTGTAAAGATCTCTTTGAGGCACTGAGCTTCAGCCTGGACTGTTCCGTTGTTCTCAAGCTGTAATACTTAGATATTAGCATGTTTGTAATACTAATTATTACTCCTGTTACTTTGTAGTTATTTACATGTTTTACTATAGCATGACAGAATTTATTTTGAATACTATTTTGCTTGGATTGTTTCCATAGCAGGATGGGTTCAAAGTGTGTATTGTGTTAAATGCTTGGATAGATGCAAGTTCCATTGCATTGTATCAGAAAGAAGAAAAATGCAGTTTATTTTCCTGCCTCAAACTCCTATCAGATGATTATTACATTCTTTTCATTAGGCATGATAGATAGGGATGGCTAATTTGAAGCCTTTCCTTGTGTCTGCATAGTCAAGTGCCTCTGTCTTTCCCCCTTTCAGTTGTGTAATTTCATTTTTTTAATCTGAATTTCATCTCCCATTTTTTTCCTCAGTCACAGGATATGTCTCTTCAGCACTGCTATGCTGTTCATTTTTTATTCTCTTTTGATTTTGTATGCCATTATTATATTTGTTGCTCATATTCCTCTCTAGACGGCTTTTAAAATATCAGCACAAGTTGTATGTATGCCCCTATCAAATGCCACTGCTAACCTTCCTTCATTGTGAAAGTGGCTACAGACTTTTTTTCTTGGCAATTCGACTTTTTCTGTCAGGATGATGCTCTTTCAGTATTCTCTTTGCTTTCAGCTTCTTTACAGTGTTGCCTTGTGGCATGGAGTTCAAGCAGCATTGTACAGGGCTATCAAAGCATAGAGAGTTGCAGCAGGGAGCCACATGCAGTGCATTCAGAGGAGGAGATAGGCTGCTAACGAAACTAATGCTTCTGAGTCATTGAAAAAGTTCCTAACATCTTTGTTCTGGGGACAGGCCTCTTAAGAGCTGATGTGATCCATAGAATTTTGTGGAGGAATGTGAATTGATGTGTTAAATATTCTTCATTTCACAGTGTCAAAGCAGAATTTCTCCAACACTTGAAGTAATTTATGTTGTCGTTTTAGAGGCTGAAAACTTCATTTAGTCACTTTACATACTATTAAAAAGAAAAACATGCAGTATCATTTCAAGTAAGCTTATCTTCAGATAGCTTGCTCTTGGGGAAAAAAACCTAATGCTATCATTCTATCTAATGCCAGAGACCTAAATTGCCTTTGGGACACATGGCTCTGACTTACAGCAAGCTTGATGGATCAAATCCTCAAATAAGAGCTAAATAAACAGTTGAATACGATATTCTTTTGAGGAGCTTGTATATATTAGATTAGGGTTATGGTAAAGCTCGCTTTTATGCTGACAGAATCAACTTATGCCCTGAAGCAAGAATTTCTGATAAGTTTTTCCCAATGATTGCAGCTTTAATATTGTTTTGAAAATGACTTGCATATGTGCAGGAAAAAATGAGGCTGGGGAATAAATGAAATATTCTGTTTGCAGAACTTCAAAGCAAATTTGCTTGCACAGAGTTGGCAGTGGGGTAGAAAAATTCCATAGTCTGGAACCGTTTGGCCACAGACCCTTTGAAATGGCCTGTCCTAGGCACAGCAGAAGTGCATAAAGGAAACTGCTCTTCTGGCTTATTCTTTTCTTACTCACAGAACATGTAAGTTTGCATCTGAACAAGCTGCCTTGCAAAAATATGTGCAGGGTATTTTATTGTGTTATTGATATAAATTTCCCTATTCAATTATATTGGGAAATATGTGAATATACTATATTAAAGTTATAGTATAGCTTTCTGCTGCAGGGTCACTGAACAATTTAACAAGACCCCACGAAGTGAAAGAGTGCAGGTCTTTTCCAGGATGCTGTAATTTGATTAACTTCAGTAAGCATGTCACCACCATGTCTTCAGCAGTTTAAGATTTCTGTCTTTCAGCTTTGAAAGTTTCAGCAGTGGACAATTTCAAAGTAAATTGACAAGGTTCCCTTAAGAGTAGCATTTCCACTTCTGAAAAACGCTAAAGTTTTTCTTGGTTCAGTTCAGAAAAATCTAGGAAACTTTATATTATTAATACAATTTTTAACCATTTCAGCTGGTTTGAAACTGAAATTTGCATGTTGATATACAAGTGTTATTCTAGTACATATGACTAATAATTTTAGATTCAAAATTTGCAGTAATTTTAATACTCTCTTTAGGTATTGCTTCTGGTAACAGTAGCTTTGTTTTTATGTTCAGAGAAAATCATATGCATGTGAAATTGAAATGTAGAGTCTAATCAATTTTATGCTATGGTATTACAGGAAATTAATTAGTTGCATATTTGTCCCTCCTTTGTCTGAAGTTGCTTCAGAGACAAACCTGCCTTGTCCAAGGATGCAGGGTGCTCCTGGCCATGTTCCATAGCAGCATTTTGAAATTTAAGAAGTCCTTATTTTCATTCATAAACTCCCGAGTATGAACACATGCTGATTTGACTGCAGAGTCTAAGGAAGTAGATGACTGAGGCTAAAATATTTCAATGAAGTTTGTGTTGCTGTGTTTGGTTTGAGGGCAGTCAGGCACGTCCCTCGCTCAGCGGAGACCGGGTGATTGAGCTATGGCATCTGGAGATTAGGTCACTCCCACCCTGAGTATTCCAGTGAGGATGTTCCCTGGGGTGTGTCACAGGCACGGTCCTGGACACGGCACCACTGTGGCTGCAGCACAGGAATTGCTGCAGAGCCAAGTGTTGGGCTTTATAGATCTGGGTCGATGTAGAGCTTGCTAATTCTGGCCCCTACGCGGCCCTTCTGGCAAACTCCTGCAGAAGACTCTTCAAGAGACATTCCTAGGGCTCTTCAGAACTCCTATAAAGCTTTTATCTCCAGGATGTGGCCTCCTACTGAATCTTCTAGACCAATTCTACCGTGTGATGAATATCATTGGTACCGATGCAAAATGCAAGTGCAATTCTGTGCAGGGCAGGCAGAACTGGGCTTGGTAAGATAGTTATGGGCATTGTTGAAACAGCACACAGAACCCCTGCTCACATGTGGCTTTCTCATTGGCAGCCTAGTGCTGAAGGTCCAAAACCCCCTTAATTTCCTGAACGAAAACTGAGTTCAAATAAGCTTTGAAATAAAGGAATGTCATACGTATCAAATATTATGTCAGCCCCATTTCACTTGCTTTTTGCAAATGGAGTCACTGTCCTGACAGAAGATAATGAAAGATGCTCCTTTCCCATCTCCAGTGTAATCCTTCTCAGATTCCCTTCAGATGTTCTCCATCTGGATTTAATAATCATAGTGATCTCTGGAAAGTTGCTTCATTTAACATGCAGGGCAGGAAAAATGTCTTCAGTGTGCCCATATACAATTAAAAAAACAGACACCACTACCAAAACGCCCATAATCTGAGTCATGTTAGGAAGACTGTGATATTTACTCAATATTTTAAGCAAATATTGATCATCTATGATAATAGCCTCTCATTTTCTTTGGAAAGCGCCTCCCTGCTCTTTCAATGTCTCTTACATAGGAGTCAGTAACTGCAATATTTTTTATTTTTCAGTTTGAAGTATTTAAATGTAACCTAGAATTCCCATTTAACTTTGTAGTAGAGGCAGAGGTACATGTTAAATGAGGCAAGTCATTTACCTGAATATAATTTTCTGATATGTTTTTCAAATTCAATTTTACAGAACATCGACAAGGTGGTGTTTGTTGGCAACTTTCTCAGAATTAATATGATTTCTATGAAGGTACTAGCATATGCTATGGATTATTGGTCCAAGGGACAGCTAAAAGCTCTTTTTCTGGAACATGAGGTAAGGAAATATGTGTTGAACTTCTATTTGTAAGTACAAAATTCTTGTAGTTCTTTGGAGAAATGCCATTGCTTTGAATTGAATGCTCAAGCTAAATTCTGCATCAAAGCTATTTAGTTTACAAATTCATTTGAAAATACTACTTGTTAACTCCTTGGTTTGATCACTAATCTAATGGTATGTGCTGTTAAACACTGCCTTTTTCTCATATTTTCTTTGTGACCCTGATAGCAACAATGTTCATTTGTGTGGGCTGGTACATGAAAACCTCAGGTATAATTCATTTTTGTAAGCGTAATTTTGAGGTGACTACCAGAGGGACAGGTCTGTAATGGAAACTGCCTTGCCTCAGTACAGCATCAATATTACAGTTTTGTAAATTTTAAAAAAAAATTTTTTTTGTAATTTTGGAGAACTATGTAAGACTTCTTCCAGTATCAGGCCCTTTCTTCTACCTAAGGATGATCTTATTAAATCATATTTTAGATATAGCAAATATTTGGCAGGCCTGACATTCTTTTAGTTGCCTTAACAGAACTGAAAACTTTGTGTTCATGTTATGTCTTACTTTGGAATTTGATTGGTTTTGCTTTTCTTTTGCCTTTGTTCAAAGGGTTATTTTGGAGCTGTTGGGGCTCTTCTAGAAATGCTTAAAATGACAGATGATCAGTGATGAAGCTGTCTGAAGAGATTCCTACTGTGGATGCTGCTGGGTAAGAGTGCAAGCCACTACAAGGATGGAAATGAAGCCATTATGGTAGTTCTACCTGCTGGATTTGTAAATAATTTAAAATCCTTTTACATAGCTGATCTTTAATTTCTGGGGTTTGACCTTATACTTCAGAATTCATAATGGGAATTATGAAGTTTTTTTTTTTTCTGTACACTGTATTTTTTAGGGGAAAAATGTGCAAAGTGGCCAAACATACAGATTTTATGGATTTATTTTAAAAATGGATACTGTTTAATGTAGGACCTATGATATGAGGCATCTGCTTTTCTTCTGGGGTTTACTGATTAGTGTGGTAATTTTAACTTCATTTAGTAATCACTCTAGGAGATTTTTTTATCTTATTTTCATGATGTTTCATGATTTGTTCTTGGTTTCAAATGAAACTACAAAGCTGATGCATTTTACTGTGAAGACTAGTCACTGATTTTTTTTGCCTTTCCTTTCCTCATTAGATGAGACACTTTAACATCTCTCTGCCCCCCCCAAAAAATAAAATTGCAAACCATTCTGTGGCTAAATGTGTTTCTTCGAAGGACTGTGAGGAAGCTTTTAACAGCTGGGGGTTTAAGTTTGTAATTTTTCAGAATTGCAGCAGGAAGAGACTGCCAACTGGTTTTGCAGGGCTGATTCTTCTCTATAATAAAAATTATAAAGAAGATGTGAACTAAAATTTTAATTATTAAATTGACACTAAAATGAAAATCTATTTCTGATGAAAACCTGTTTCTGATGAAAATCTCTGATCAACATGAAGAGTTCTGTAGTAAAGGTGTTGTTCACACTTGGTATTAGATGGCAAAGAGAGATTGTCTTCTGTTATTTTTCTGTAATCTGCAAGTTTTAACTTGATCTTAATTCAAAACAACTGATAACAGCATTATTAAAAGCCCAATTACTAAAATAAGAAAAATACTGACTAAAGTATTTTTTGCTGTTAAACTACTGTTAACTTTGACTGTTTATTCTAATACAGTATTTTGTACCTTTTTTCTGATTTGTGGACCTCTCTAGATTTTTTTTCCCAAGTTGAATTGAGATCCCTTTGAAATCCATGTACTTAGGTTGCTGCAGAGCATGTATAAACTTGCTTTCCTTGGACACCTTGAGGGCTCACAAATGAGAGGCTGAGAAACAGTTGATAAATTATTTTGTCTTGCAAGACTGTATGTGATGTCACATAATGCAAATGACACTTCAGAGGGACAGTTTAAAATTCAGTATATTTTTGGAAGGGGGTATATTTCGCTTTTTAAAGCCATTAACTTACATATCTCCCAAATGTTGAAAGATGGTAATATTAACTGAAGTGTTAACTTGTCTGATGGAAATAAAGACCACTACTGTTTGGACAGTTTTAATGTATCTGTGGAATTCATTTCTTGAAAGCAATGATGGGACATACATAACCCTTTCTTTGTGACATACATGACTACTTATTGCCATGGTAATCATTTGGTTCTTCATAACAAAGCTTTAGATTTTGAAGCCTTTTGCCTGCTTGAAGTTGACTTTAAAGGACTGTAAACAAAAATATGGGATAATATTAGCATGTAATATTAATATTAGCATATAAATATTATTATGAAGTTGATATTTTCTGTAATATTGAGCTTGAGACAAGTGCAGATGGTTCTGCTCAGTGCCTCTATTTTTTTTAATAAAGGAAAGAAAACTTTGATTAAGGTTATTGACTAAGTTTTGCCTGTGAATAAATATTCACTTGTGTGCTGTTTTGGTTTTTTTAAGGAAAAACTTCAGAATGTTAAGAGGTAACTGTGTTTCTTCGAATAAACAGTAGAGGGAAGCACAACATCAGCCATGTGACTGCTTGTTTCAGAGAACGAGCTGTCTTTTTCTCATTGTCTATTTTTGAAGGGAATTTGACTTGGGAATGTCTGTCACTTAAATTGCTTCTTGCATTCTTCCCATTTAGACTTGTGAAGGAAGAATATAGTGTTAAGTAAACAAATATGAAAAGAATTTTTTTAAGATTAAAATCTTCTACTTCTCAACATGCCCCCCCAAAAAAATAACAACAAAAAAAACCCAAAACAAAACCAAACAAACCAAAAACCCCACACACATTAAAAAAAAACAAACCCAACAAGCCATTCAGAGAAATATATAGGGACTTTAAAGATGCACAAAATTAAACTATGTGGTTAAAAAAGAAAAGCAGAATCGTGGTAGCCTTGAAGTTAGCTGTAAGATTCTAGGGACTGTCAGGTAAGTTGATCACAATTCTAAGAGAAACACAAAATAAAACTTTACCTTAAAAATGCTGATTTGATATTTAAAATGCTTAACAGGTGAATTTCTGTAGTTAAAAGAATGGGATATAGTACTCTGAACTGTATAATACGTAAATTAGTACACCTGGTTGGGAAAAATATTGGCAGACTTTAATTATGATAGAGTTGTGGAAAGTCACAAAGCAGAAAAAACTAGAGGAAAATGACACTGTATGTTCAGTTCTTCCTTTCCTGAGGGAAAAGCCTGATTTCTTTGTTGCCTTGAAATCTACAGTTGACTACTTTTTCCTGTTTCCTGATCAGAGCCATCATATGAATCAGCTAGTATTGTAACTTGCTTCTTTACCTTCAGACTTTGCCTGCCTCCACTAATCCCAGCTCTGTGTCCCCCTTCTGTAACTGAGGTAATGAATGAATGACAGTGTGGTTGATTTCTGGCATTGTTAATGTATTTTTGCCATAAGGGAGTACTTTGGGGCATTGAAGAGCATTGGTGTTGAATTTTTCTCCTTGTGTTCTGTATCCAGTTGCTGTCTACAGTCATCTGTTGGAAGGGGTTCCCCAAGGTGTCCCACTTCATCAGTCATCCAGAGGCATCTAAAGAGTCTGAAAACATTCTTGCTCAATGAATGTAAACCTCTGCTGTAACTGGTACAAACTGGAAGTTCGTGCAAGCAAAGTTCAACTCCAGCACTGTCAAAGGGTTATTACTGAGAACCTGGAAATATCCAGATTCTTGGATCTTTTTTGTTTTGGAAATGTTGAAGAAGCAGACTTCCCTAAGGGAGATCAGTGAGTCTGCAGATTTATTATGTGTTGAAAATACTTGTTTTAGTATAAGTTAAAGAGACCTCTTAACAGACCAAGCTTTGTTAATCTAGCTTCTCTTTCTGAATCATGGTAAGGTAATTATTCAGGTAAGTTGGAGCAGAATGAATCAGACTCATCACTCTCAATTGTCATGGCCTGTGCTTTTTTTGCACTTGAACATTTTTTCTTGAATCACATGCTACTCTCTTCATTCTCTCCCCACCACCCTCAAGACAGCCCAGTTTTTAATGGTTTTGACAAAAACTCTGATTACATCCCCTAGGAAGAAGGGTCTGCGTTCTGAAGTAAGATTTTTTTGTACTAAAGCATTGGAGAAAAATCCCTAGTGCTGGATGAAGAGTGAGAGACAACTAAGAGTATTTACTGTATCAGATTTGATAGAGAAGGCTAGCACGGGGTGCATGGGGGCATTACAATAATCTGACTTCTAGGACAAGTAGGGTGCTTGCAGTTCATTCCAACCTCAGCAAAGCTGTCCTGGTGTTTCACTGTTATCAGCACTTCTGTTCCCATTAGACTGTCACAAGATACTTGCAAGTGATTTTTGGCAGGACACAGCAGAACTTTAGAGATGGGAGAACCATATGGGGTTGAACTGATGACAAAATAAACATACATGATTGTTTCCAGTCGGATGAGGAGTTCTACTGTGTTCTGATTTTAAAGTACAAGGTGTCTTTGAATTTGGAATTAAATGAAACACAGGCTGTGGAAAAGCCCACGGTCTGTTTTGTGTCTTGGTACCTGGAGTGAAGGTGGGTAAACAGCATGAAATGGCATCATGTTTTACTTAAAACCATGTGTTACCCCCTGTTCTTAAGTGCTTTTGCTTATTTTGTTGTGATGATCAGGACACTTCCACCTTCAGAAGTGTCTTTCCAAGTTGACAACTTTGTAGTTTTCTGGGTTTTTGGGTGGGTGACCCATTCATTTCTCTTCAAACTTAAAAGTTTGTGTGAATCTGGGCATTTAATACAAAGCAGAAATGGCCCTTTAGCAAATGCTGATGTACCAAAGCAGCCTTGGCAGTGCATGTACAGAGTAGAGTTTACCCCTATTACCAAGATTTCTATTTATGCCCATCCATGAAGATGTGGTCTCAGCTAACCACATCACCACTTCTCATACAATATATTGGTATTTTTTTTTCCCAGGTGGCATGCTTTTTTGGGTTTAAAATCTTTTCTGAGATGAACTTTACTGAGATGAACTTTTCCTTGCAAGGAATACACATTTTCTGTTGCACCCTTGAGAGTAAGCCAGTCTCATCATGGGCAGACAGTGGTTTGATAATGCATTTTGTCACAACAGATATTAGTGCTTCAAGCAACAAGATGGTGTGGCCACTGGTGTGCTGTGACTTGTTCAGAGGATTTGTTTTGCTTTAATATGTTAACAAATTGCACAAAAATAAATACAGCTGGTCTCAGCTTGTAGGAGTTTTGAATGCAGATGCTAGGTTAGGTGGAAGGGGAAATGCTTTTGTTTCAGAAAGGATGAAGAAATGAGTATCTTAATCCCATAGGAAAGACATGCTGACCAAAATGCCCTTTCCTACAAGCTTTCAGAACAGCTGCATCAGTTAGGAGACTGCAATGGAAATATTCTCATGTAAGGCAGTGAATCATTACCAGCCTGTAGATGTAATACTGAGCTGGGATAGTGGCATTGTTATCTGTATGTGCCCCTCTGTCCTCCCACTGGAATGACCCCCCTGACACCCTGATTGTCAGCAGGGGCAGTGGAGGCAGCACAGCCAAGGTGTGGGCTGTGAACATGTTTTGTGAAATGCAGTAGTGTCATGTGGGCAGGGCAGCTGAAGCTGTGAGAGGCTTCACCTGGAGATAAAAACTTATTATTGGTATTGATTTGAACGGTGAGGACACTCTCCTCTTTTGAAAATCATTCTTACTCTGTTTATATTATAAAAATTAACTGTGAAATAATGCATGTTAATTTTTAAAACCCCTAAACAAATGAATGTAGCATTTTCACGGGTGGCAGGCTAAATGAATCACAAAATGCTGAGTGTACTTAAAAAAATTTAGTTCCTTTTAGTAGAATTGTTCTGTTTTTTGAGCAACCTCACCCCTACTGCTATTTGAATAAGTAAACAAAAACATGCTGTTCCTATGTCCTAAGCATGGAGCATGCTGTTACCCAGCTAGCTTTCAGCATATTGCACTTGGCTACAAAAGATTGTGCACAAAAAAATCCAAAAGTATTTACAAGATAAACCAAAAACACTGCCGAATTTCCCAGTGTTTGTCACTTCTGTTTTAGCTTAGAAAGTAAGTTTTCTCTTCTCTTCAAATATAGGAGGTTTATAGACTTTTCCCCAGCAGATTTGCCTGAGCAGTGTAGCAGCCCCCAGGCATCATTGGTTTGCCTCTTAGAGGGGAGAAAAGCAGTGCAAGGGAAGCTAAAGATTTCTCCTGATGATGGCTGCAGGCTGACCCGTAACACACTTCACACTAGGGCAGAAAACATTCAGGAACTGAATTTCTCTCCTCTCCTTGCTCTCATCACATAAGAAATCATATAAAAAAAAAAAAAAAAAAAAAAAAAAAAAACAAACAAAAAAAAAACCCAAAAAAAAGCCCCAACAAAATTAAGCAGAAAAGGCACCAAACCCTGCAGACTAATTCACCTTTTATTTCTTGGATGAATCGTAGAGGCCAGCTTAGTTTTAGTCAAGAAGATGTCTTTTTTCAATTTTTGATCTTTTTCTTCTCAATTTGGAGCTTAATTTTTTTTTTTAAGGTGCCATGCATATATCTCTCCTACCTGAAAGGCAATTATGCAAGTGCCTCTGTGAGGTTTTTGTGGACATCTGGTTCACAGCGTTATGGGAATTTGCTTAAAGTTTCATTTTATGTACATAATGTTCTAAGACACCAACTCTGGCATTATAAGCCCCAGGAGCAAAAGACTGATCCTGCTCTGTGGAGTCTATTGACTATGGGTGTAAGATGCTGTAGAAATTCATCCTGTCTATGGAGATGGTTGGGCAATTAAAGTATCTTTATTCACAAAAGTGTAAGATCTGGCTCTTCCTTTTCTAGCCTTTTGCCTTACTGAAGATAACTTCAGATTTAGGCCTCTGTCTGCACGTGCATAACCCAAAGAGAAAAAAGCAAATGATTGGGGGGAAAAATTGTACCAAGCACAGGGTGGAAAAAAAAATTATCTGTAAGATTCTGTGTTGTATAAGTGCCCCTGGAACTTATCTGGTACATCTCCAAATAAAACAGAAATCTTTGATGCTGGTAACTTTCTGTGTGGAATGACAATTGTTTGTGTTTGTTAGCTCTGTAAATGTTTGCTGTAGATACTATCAATGGGAATATTTTATTTAAAGGAATGTATTAAAGTTTAAACCAAAGAAACTTCTCCCTCAGCCTGTGAACACAAAAATGACATCAGTTAGGTAGTAAAAACTGAATTGAAAGTAGTCCTAGGTGTTACACTGTGTATTTTACAGGTGAGCTGGAGCAAAAGCCTGTCCAGAGGCACAGCATACCCCAGGCTAGGAAGGAACCCTCTCTGAAAGCCCCAGCAGCAGCAAACACCACCCAAAGTTTTGTCTGAGGTACAAAAAAATTCTTGCCAAATGACTTGTTTTCTGTGTTGTGGAGGTGTGAAGAATTGGCGGTGGTTTACCATTTTCTTTTACTTAGTTTTGTGTGCTGATTTGCTGAATAGGATAAGGACCACCTGCACTCCTTCAGGCCTTGATCCCCAATTACCCTTCCTTAGCTTGTGCAATTCCCTGAGAGCTGCTACAGGCAAGGGTGTTGGTGATGAGCAGGATAAGCTGCTAACCCCATTTCTTCTGCAGAGCACAGCAGGCCATACTTGTGATCCAGAAGAACAAAAACAGAATGAAAAGCTCTGAAAAGTTGTAGAACAATGGAAATGGTTAGGTCTCCTCAGGCTGGAGCACCATTACAGCCTATATTTTTTGTCAGATTCCTGTATGGATTCAAGTAGCCCAAGCTTCTGGTCCACAGTTAGGTGAATATGGAAGAAAAACTGGAATAGCTGTGCAAAGGCTTGCTTCCAAGTACAACTAATTCAAATTTATTATTCCCATGCTGTGAAGAATTCCAGTGTCTAATTAAGTTTCTCTTCTGATGGGAAATTTCAAAATGTCTACATTTCATTTCGTTTTCTCCACCAAAAGAAAGCCTGCTAGCAAGCAAACCTAGCAGGCTGCCAAAAGCAACTCATTTGAAATAAAAGGGTTTTTTTAAAGCTCCTGCATTTCTACAGCCAAACGTTGTTAAATGATGTTTCCATAGGACATTTGTAGTGATGAATCTGTGTTTTCCAGTGAAAAATTATTGCACTTACTAGCTGGAATGCAGATCTTTGTAAAATACGTGCATATAAATGTGTCCAGAAATTTTACAGTGTGTGCTTGGACCAAGGACTTCTGTGACACGTGCATAAAGAGGAGCAAGGCAGAAGATTTGAAATGTGAAAGTTTGTAATCACTAAAAGGAGATGGATCATCCTCTTGTTCAACTAATAAATATTAAGTATTGATCTGCCTATGCTTATTTTATATCAAGAAGAAGAGGATACTTACGCCAAAATTCCCTAATATTCTGAAGATGATACACTCCATAGGTAGCAAGATATGCCCTCATCTAGTTTTGAGTGTCAGTAGAATGGTTTTAAATGCATCTTTTGATCTGATGCTGAATGATGGTCTCACGTTCCAGGAATTGCTAGTGTCCTTAAAAAAGTGAGGAGGCCGTGGATAATCAATGTAATATTTGCATACCCTCCTTTTTCTATCCTAGGCTACATCTATGACTTACACAGCCACATAGTTTTAGGAATTCATCACAGTCTTTTGATCCCTTGCTGAAATCTTGTGTGTCAATAAGAAACAGAGCTTGCCTCCACCTCCAGAAAGGAGCCTCAGCTCTCAAGTGGTGGATACTTTACCTTCTTGCCTTGGAGATGCCAAAATTGGACTACAGACACAGAGAGGGGGCTGAAGGAACCATAGGGACTTATAGTTTCCCCAGTCTTTGGCTTAATTTTTTAGAGATGCCAGGGAAGCTGGGTTCTTTTGGCTATAGAATGTCAAAGGTTGTAGATCCAAGTGTCAGTGACCGGATGGGGAAATGTGACTCTGAGCATGCCATTGCAGCATGTCCCTGTACAGTTGGCTGGTTCCCAGGGAGATGGGAGAGGAGGGCAGTGGAAGGGGGGTAATGAGGTTTTCAGTTTCCAGCAGGTGTTTGTATATAAAGGTTCAAATTAACATTCATCCACTGTACCATGGCATCTGCAAACCCTTCTATTTTACCGTTGAATTCTATAGTATTATACTTTGTTTATTTTTGTGGTTTGCAAAGTGTGAAAGAGTGTAGAGGAATCACTCTTGTTTGCACAGGAACCAAACCAAAACAAGCCCCTGCCCAATTGTGTTTTCTTTGCCTGGTCAAGCACTCCAGGTGAGGGCGTGTGCTCCTTTTCTGTCTTGCTTGCAGCTCTAGAGAAAGCAACATGCATAGTCCTGCAACTTTGGAAAGATTAAGGCCATTATTAGTGACTTCTTTGTGTTGCTTGGTCGTTCATGTGGTGTCAGCAGTTGAAACTTGCATGAGAAAAATTAGTGACAAAAGGAAGCCTGTCATGAATGTGTAAACATAACCCAAACCCTGGTGTTTCTATTAGTGTTAGAGTTTTGATCCAAGAACCGAATGAAGTCATGCATTTTAATTTGGTGATATCCAGCCTCTGATACTTCAGAGCTTAAAATGAAGTTATATAAAAAATCCAATAGCACAGAAGTGTTTAAAGTTGTAGCACCAAGGGCAGGTCAGCAGGGTTTGAGTGGTATTTGTGCCTCTTTGAATTTCCCTGGTGTGTACAATGCACAAGGTGTTGTAGTGCTCTGACAATATCCTTTCCACACCACTTCTTCAATGCTTCCACCAATGCTTCCAGAGAAGCATTACCTGTTGTTGAGCCAGATGTCAAAATGTCAGTAGCCAATATAGATAACCACTGTCATTCCCACTGCTGATGGGGAGTTGTCATAGAGATGCTGCCAACCAGACTTGCAGAGGGAGTTCACTGCAAGTGAGATCCCCAATCTCTTGACCAGCAGCTTAATGCCCAGACCATCCTGCTCAGAATTTTATCTTTCAGTGTTAAGCGATTCAAATAAAATCTCCTGCAACTGTGTTATCAGTGTATTTTGGCAAAGGAAGTCTTCCAACATGAAGCGCAGTTTAATACAGGTAAGATTAAAAATATTTCCAAAATATTAACCATTAAAAAAGGAAGGGGGAGAAATCAAAAACTCAACAAGAAAGTAAGAGCTGCACTTTTTTGTTCAAGAACAAGTTTTTATCGCCCACATGCATGGTGGGGAAAACCTAGCCCCTTTTTTCTTGGGCCACATGCCACAGGAGGGGGTGTACCTGTGGTAGGGAAGGTGTGCATAGGTGGTGTGCAGCTTCACGCCACAGTGTGCAGAAGGATGAGAAAGATCAGTCTCTCCTTGCTGTCCTGTGCTGCTGCACGGCACAGAGTAGCTCCAGAGTCACCTAGAAAGGGAAGTCTTTTCCAATTAATAATCTACCCTGAAGCTGCCATGCTCACCCAAGTTATGTATGCTTGAACTTACCCTGAAGACCAGCAGAGCCAACACCTCCCTGCCACCCTTCAAGGGCTCTGCTTGCTCTTGCTCTTCATAGCAGCACTGAAAGGCAGCAAGGTCCTGGGGAAAGACAAGGACCAAGCAGCTCTTGTCTGGCAGCAAGAAGGGTAAGAAAAAAATCCCATTTTATCTTTGTTCTCATGGAAAGTGTCACAGGATGTTTAATGTCCTTTCTAAGTGAAGACCTGCTGCTTTCCAGATCTTGCCCAAAAACACACGCAGTATTCAGCAGGCCACTTAGTTTATCTTTCTTGGGTAAACAGAAGGCTGCTGGAATTTGAAACTTGTTCCAAGAGTCTAGGGTCCAAATCTGCATGAGTTCTTCCCCCGGTCTGGGGTTTTGAACCGAGTTTGAAAATTTAAAAACGACCAAGCATCAGCATGGTTCCTAATGGGCAGGAAGGGCTGGTGTGTGTGACAGAGGACCATCCTTATGCACAAATTCTGGTGTTATTTCCACTCTTGAATGTTGCCTGACTTTGGAACCGTCTAAAATATCTTATGAAAAGCCTGAGAGCACCGATCCACAAATCCCAGTACTGACTTTGCCTCGTTGGGAAGAAAAAAAAAAAATCCCTCTTAATGCGATGAAAGCTCCCGTGGCACTGCTGAGACGCACTTTTTCGTGTCGGTGAAGGAGAGACTCCGGCTGCCTCCGATGACAGCTTGACGGAGCCGAGCGAGGGGCAGCGCTCGGCCGGGCCCCGCTGCGGGGAGAGGCAACCAGCCGGCCAGGTGGGCGACCAGGGCGGCCGGGCAAACCCCGGCGGGGAGGGGCCTCAGCCGAAACCGAGCCTCTCCCCTGCCTCCTGCGCTGGGGGCCGCGAATACGGCCGTGCTGGGGGGGCGGGCACACCCGGCCCCCGCCCCGGGCCCGCCGAGCCACCGCCCCCGCGGGGCAGCGCGCTGGGCGGCCGGGGGCTCCTGCCGGGCCCAGCCTGCAGGTGAGAGCTGCGGGCTGCAGGTAGAGGGTGCGGGGCTGCGGGCAGGGTGTGCGGGGCTGCGGGCAGGGTGTGCGGGGCTGCGGGCAGGGGGTGCGGGGCTGCAGCCCGCGGGTAGGGTGTGCGGGGCCCGGGGACAGCGCGGCCGGGGCGCGGAGCGGGGAGGGCAGCGCGGCTTCCCGGCGGTGCGGCTGCAGCAGAGTCACTGTCGTGCCCTGCCTGTGTCGTGGAGACTAAGAACAGGGGAAACGTGGAAAAATCAATAGAAATGAATGTAAGAGCCAGTATTTAATGAAGGAACTGTATATACGTGCATACACACACACACACACACATACATACATATATATATATATAAAAGCTGTTGGTTAGATTAGGTGCTAGTCAGGATAAACAGGGTTTCAAGTTGCTAGATGGTATGAGGAAACTCAGGTATCTTTTATTTCTGTTGCATAAGCAGAACAAATGTACCTGCTCAGAGGCAGGTGTGACAGGCAGTGCTGTGCCTTGTCGCCGTCCCCGTGCGTGCGGACCCGCGGCTGTCACCGGGATGGCCGTGTGCGGCTCTGTGTGTGTGTGTGTTTGTATGTGTGTGTGTTTGGGTGTTTGGGTGTTTGTGAGCGTCAGCGGCTCCCCAAAGCGCTCCCAAGCCCGAGGCACAGGCTGCTCAGTGACGGGCTGCAGAGCTGGCCCGTGGCATTCCGCAGGGACACTTGGCTCATCACAGCGCCCCGTGTCCTCAACAGCCCTGATGTTTCTTCTGCTATACCAACATAGTGTATTTCCAGGAGAATTCTTAGTCCCACGAAGGACAACCAGGTGTGCAGTAGAGACTCGGGCTAAGTGGTGTGTGTCTTTTTGGAAATCGTGTGTGCACAGGCTGACAAAATTCAGGGAATCTATTCAATGAAAAAAAGAAGCCAAAAGATACAGTGAATATTATCCTAATATTGAACTTTCTGATAATTTGCCACTCATTTATCGACCTGTTCTGTTTAGTGTCTCTACAGGTAAGTTGTTACTTAGCTATTTGGGTTTGTGTGATAGCATTCTGCCTGAATTGATTTCATTTAAGTTAACAAGCTGGTTGGGACAGCTGACTCTGTTTGTTGTTGTAAGTCCGCTCCTACAGTGGCAATGAGGAAACGTTTCCGTTAGTGCTGGGAAATTGGAGGAGAACATGAAACTTAATGAAGTGAAACAGGATTGCTTTTTTTCTCAGAGCGATTCTATTATGCCTCATTTAGGGCCGTGTTATTGCTCACCTCAAATCATTAGCTGTTATTGTCTTTTTGTTTGGGGTTTTTATTTTTTTTTTTAGTGCTATATAACTCATAATGTGTTCTTATTTTTGTTTTTTTCAGTTGCATTTTATTTAATGTTTACTTTTCCATTTTTTGCAGCAGTGTAACAGAAGCTGTATTTTAATGGAAGGTTTCTCTAAGGCTTCCCTAAGGGGTTTCCATGTTAATGCCTTTAAAATTCAATCATTAACTTTTCCCTTCACCTGAAGGTGGAAAGCGATGATGAAAAACAATATTGCACCCTGTGTAATCCGATTTTACAAAGCTTTATCAGAGTTGATTCAGCTGATATGTAAACAGGGGAAACCTCAGAAACTTTCTTGTCAGCCCAGCTTGCACATCCTGAAGCTGTGCACGGTTTTTACCTGGCAGCTGCAGCTCAGGCTCTGGGCTGGCTGGGTTTGCTGAGTTGGTTCTTGTCTGCAGCTGTGAGGAAGGGGACGAGGACACCCCCAGGGATCCCTTCCAGATCCATATTCCCAGGCCTAGGTCCAACAGGCTGGGCACAGGGGGAGAAGATTTTTCAGATGTTTTGGTGCAAACACAACTGCTTCCTGAGGGAGAGACTTGGCGTGTGTTTCCTGAGAGAACCGTGCTTGTGTAAGCAGCCCCCTGCCACCCTCTGAGCCGGACGAGCGCAGCCCTTTGTGGGGCTCAAGGGGAGCTGCATCAGGCGGCTGCACTGGGTTCAAAACCACCTTTTCTTCTTTTCTATTCATAACTTTTTACTCTGAGCTGTCTGACTGTGTGGCTGCCCTGTCAGGGCTGAGAAGGTGGCCTGGAAGGAAGGAACACATGGCAGGGAGCAGGAGGTAAGAGCTGTTTCTGCTGACATCACTGCTGCTGAAAGAAGTAATTGCTTATCAAACTGTGGCCAGAGGGGGATGATGACATGTGCTTATGGCAGTTGCCTGAAAAATGCAGCTGAATGCTCAGATATCCTAATGCAGTTGTGTGCACATGCATACAGTATGTGCAAAGACATGATTCTCTGTTTCTGTTGTAACTCTGAGTTACCACCTGATGATTTTACTTTCATTATGTATAGCTATGTGTACAACTTGGGGATACATTCCCTATGTTATTCTCTCTTTTCTAGAAAATAGACCTAGGCATCATAAGAGTACGAGTTTTATTAATCAGATTGCATTGAGCTGGAATAGGTGAATGCCTAAAATTCTAAAAGGGAAGATTAAACCACCCCTAAGAGGGTGCCTCTAATCCTAAAGAGCATAATTGTTACATGCATGCACTTTACTCTGTTTTACATTTACATAAAATGTTAAATATACCTTTGAAAGTAGAGTAGACCTGCTGTTAAATTACGAATGACAGAAGCAATTAGACAAATAACACTGTTTTAATTGATATGGTGGGACTAAGAAGTCTGTTTAATGTAAGATTTCCATAATCTGCTACCATTTATTTTAGTCTGGAAAGCACTGATGCTTTTGTGCATTGTTTTAGAACATGTTTTCGTTCCTACTTTAGACACTTTGTTTCTCTGTCATGATCTTAATGTAACCAGTTGGAAAACACAGCACATTGTCCATTTAGCAGGAGTGTATATTTAGAGGATGATGGTACACGTTCTTGTTCATAGAACTTGAAGGAGAAATTACGTGCTATTAGTGTCTTTATTCAACAGGGAAAAATCTCTTTTTCCTTCCAATGTGAAACTAGAATCTTCTTGGCATTGAAGAAAAATATCTTACTTTGTCCTTTGGTGGGTCACTACAGCTGCAGTTTGGATTATCTTTGTAGAGTCTCATGTGGATTTAAAAAAGAAGATTAAAAGAAATAAAAAATTCTAATTTTATCAATTTTTTCCTAAGAGGGTTTTCTTTACAGCAGCCTTATGAGAGCAAAATACATATTTTATGAGCTGTATTGTTGCCTGTGTTAATTGGCACACATTGATGTGACTGTGAGCAGCAGAACTGCAAGCTACAGCTTGCCTGCAGGGGATGGGCTCCCAGCCTGTGGGATGGAGACATTTGGAAAGGTGCAATTTTTAAAAACCAAAACTGAAGCTGTCCGAGCTAATCACTGTTTTTCTTCACTGGAAACAAAGGTGCTTCCTATGGAGCTTATGAAACTGCTGGTTTTGTTTTCCTCTCCAGAAGCGTTCTGCTCTCGCTGTGCAGTGGGGCCGTGAGTCAGCTGCACTGGGTGAAGATGCCCAGGTGGAGACACCTTTCCTTGCCTCTCTGCAGCTTTAGGATGCTGGATATAACTGTGTGCAGGGAAAGTTGGGATCTAAGTATGAAATCTTTGGTGTTCAGGTCCCTCATCCTCCTGGTTTCGGAAGAAGTGTTTTTCAGCACTGGAGGGTGGGTGCTGCTCAGATGACACCTGTCTGATGGACACAGGCACGGTGGCAGTAGAGAGGAGCCCACACAACTCGGGGATCTCCAGGAGGCATTTATCTTTCTTACACTGTAAGATCAAAATCCATCACTTTTGTCTCTGCAGCATTTTGGGCTGTGCAGGCCCCTGAGGCAGCAGATAATCTCTTCAGCAGCGAGATGAGCTATTTATTGGTAAGATTAGCCAGCAATTTGTGGTGGATTTCTTCCCCAGAGCCTGCAGCAGACGGGAATTGTAGAACTGGCTTGAGGGCATGCAACAGTATATTTTGTTAGTGAGTTGGGATGAATTTAGTCTTCATTAGTAAAACTCTGTTGGTTACTTTGCATACAATCCAAATGCTTCTGAATAGTTGTTTCTCAGCTGCAGTTCAGTGTTGGACAACTACAAGTTATCCATAAACCAAGATATTCTTGCCGCTTTTACTTTACTTTAAAAAAAAATGGAACAGCATTTTTTGTTCTTACCTGGTTTATGTGTCGCATTTATTAGTTTTTGTTTGTTTTGTTTGATGAGATAATGAAGGGAGAAAGCAGTAAATGAAGAGTTTTTAGTGTTTACTTTTAGACAACATTGTCAGTTTGCAATGAAAAACTGTTGGTCTTTTTCCTTGTTTGGTGTTTTATTGTAACATGATTTTCTGGGCTTTGGTGTGAATGCTGTCTCAGAGCATTATGCAAATGAGAGAAAAATGGAGCAATTGTATTTTTTTAATGTGTGTTGTAGGTCTGGTCTATGTAAGGGATGTACACCTATGCTTATATGCACCAGGAATCAGGCTTACATTCTGCATCAACTTGCAAGTTGGGTAATGCTGTTGAAGTGGATAGGATTAAAAACTAACGTAAAAACAAGACATGGGAAATAGTCTGGCTTCCTTTTACTATTAAACATTATTTTCTTTAACTGTTCTCATTGTCACTAGCATCTATTCAGTTTCTGGGGAATACTGTCCTTGAATGCTTTTTGAATGGTAAATACATTAGTTGCTACCAGAGGGTTGCCATAATTGTCCAGAAATAATGATCATGGGAAGCCCTAGACCATATGTGAATATTTATTTATAATGTACATATTTGTTCTTTTCACCTACTGGCAGGTAAATGATGGAAAACCCATTTGTCACCCTTTTCTTTCCAGTTCTCCAAGTTTCTTGTGCAGTCTGTGAATGACTGGGATACCACCAAAATTATTGCCATATCTTGGCAAGAGATGTGACCAAACTTCAGGGATTCCTCAACTTTTGTCACAGACTGCCACTGTACTTGCCTACACACACCATTTATACTCCATTTCTTCTGGGGTTACAGTGTACTTAATGATTGAAAGCTTTTCTCAAATCCATTTGAAGCATTAGGTGAGAGTGCAGATGAAAATATGGTAAAAGAAATTTCAGTTCTCAATCGCAATGTCAGAAGCAAATGTCCTGATAGAAAACAAATAGAAAAATAAACCATTTTCTTTGGATATTTAAAAAAGGAAAGCTGTTTCCCAGCTCTTGCAGAAGGTCCTAGAGGCAGGTTTTGAGTATCAAAGCATAGAAGATATTTTAGCTAGCAACCACAAAATTCCTACATCCCCCTTCCTGAATGGGACCTGGAAGTATTTTTGGAGTTGAGAATTCAGCTCACCCTCAGTCCCCATCAGGACAGTGCTGACATTTTTCTCTCCCTTTGTTCAAGATGGAAACAGTCTCCTGTCTTTCACTTTTTCTTTTTTTTTAAACTCAAAGTTTCCTTCCTTCCTGCTGTTTCTGGATTTCTCTAAATGTTGATGTAATGATTCACATTTCCCAAATGTGAAACGCAAATGTGGGCAGTGGGATCTTTACTCTGCCTCTCTAGGGGTTTCTTGGAGCCTGTGGTGCTGTTGAGTTTCCTAGTTAACATCTCTCCTGATTCAGATGGTGTTCCTGCTGGCCACGGTGTTTTGGGGGCTGTTTCAGTACCTAATAAATCATGTCTTAAAGTGTTCATTGTAAACACATCTTAAACCAGGCTGGCTTTGAGAGCTTCTTGAAGACCTCACAGAAGTTCTTAATTTAGTCTGTAAATGTAGTCAAATGCCTCCTCTTGTCTGTTTTAGGCCTTATCTCATCAAGCTGTCATGTTTGACAGTATCAAGCTCCTTTGGCAGAGGAATGCTTGGAGCTTATTCAGGCAACCTGGTCTGCTGGTGGGTGCACAGCTGAGAAGGGGGCAGTGCAGGGTGTGCTGCTTCTCCAGGGTCACTGTCTCAGCTCCTCTCTGCTCTGTCTTCTTTGGCTGATGCTGCAATGGAGTATGGATTCCATATTTGTGTTACTCCTATGCATTTCCAAAGGTACCAGAGTATTCGTGTTGGTAATTTCTTGACTTTGTGTTTATTCCTCTCCTCAAGAGGCCCCTGTTATCAGCCCTTCAAGCTCATCACCTTTATTTCCTGTAAAAGTCATCAAAACACCAGGGAAAGGAAGGCCTGAAATAAGGAGAGTCAATGCTTCCACATTCAAGGGAGGTGCCAGCTTCATCTTTCTGTTGCTGCAATGCTGAATGCAGTCTCTCAGCTATTGAGCTTAACATTTCCTGGGCCAGGGACATCACACTCAGCCTTGCCTATAGCAGTGTGCCCCAGTGTCAGTATTCAATAAATATCCACAGCTGGATTTAAAATGAGTTGCTGCACTGAACTTGATGGGAATAAATTTTTTCTTTTCCATAATGTGGGCTAACTGGTCTGAGCTGGCCCTTGAAGAATTGATTTGATGTGCTATTGCCATTTGAATATGTTTATGTCGTTACACTTCTCATAGGCATCTACTTTTCATTTTTTAAAGAAGCAAACATTTCTGGTAGTTTTGTTTTGTTTGTTTGGGTTTTTTTTTGTTTGTTTTTAAACATTGCAGCCTTCCAGATGCAGTCCTGTCAGTTTGGATAACAAATCACTGTATTGACCATGATCATGTCCTTGCTGCCACACGTTCCTGGAGAGTTCTCTCCCTGTTTACTATCTCTTGGCAATGCTGCTTTCATGCAAACATCTCCTTAAATTACACTTTCTTCTCTAAAAGCTTGAAAGATACACTCTCTGACCTGCTTCATCTAACATGCCAACTCTACTTGTTTTGACTAAAGAGCATTCGGGAAGCTTCTCTGTAAAGTGCCCTCTGCCTGTTGACTCCCTTTTGCTCTTTCTAAACTTTTGTAATAATTTTCCTCTCTTTCTTTAGTCTGAATGGTCCATGGGGCAGCTATAGTGTGATAACACCAGCAGAAATCCATAGTGCATTTTAAAGGGATTGAAAAAAGTTCTCCTGTGGACAGAGAGAATATTAGGATGGAAATCAGCTGAGCAAGAAAAGCCAGCTGAGTGTAGCAGCCCTTTCCCTCTTGAAAGGACTGAATTAATACAAAGACCAGGTAGTTTCTCCACTTGCCCAATATCAATACTGTGCTCCAATAGCAGCTGGAGATTTTTGTATGAAAGCTGTTTTCAGTGTTGAAATAGAATTAACAATGTTTTTTTGTTTCCTCATCTAAATCAATTCAGACTACTTCTCTGTGCATCTGGTATTTTGCATTGAAAGCAGCCCAAATATTTAATTTAGGAAATGCAGCTGCCATAAAATACAATTTGATGACAGCAGAGAAATTAGTATTGGATGAACAATGTATTGGATGTGGCATCACAGCTGATCAAAAAGACCCTGAAATACTCAGCAAAAATATGCTGTTTCTGTCATTATGTACTGAAGGACTTCACTTCCACCCTAAATACGTGAAAATCTAAGCAGTCAAAACAGGATGCAGTTGGAGAACACTTAAATTGAACAATTTTCATTTTTGCAGGTTGGCACGTGGCTGTGATGCAAACTGGCAAAGCAAACCCACTTTGTTAGCAGAGACATCCCTGTGAATCCCAGCCAGAGCCATCCTCCTGCAGAAGAACACTGTTATTTCTGTACCCTGTTTATCTCTGTGGGACACAGCACAAATCCAAAGCTTTGAACATTTCCCCTTCTGGTTAGCTTAGGGATCCAGATGTAGAGTAGGCGGGGCAGCAGAGCAGAGCAGTGCAGTGCAAGTGAGAATGGGAAATCCATGAAAATGGGGAAAATGAGCTGTGACTCATTACCTGCCTGGTCCACCATCTTCTGCTCTTCATGAAGCCAGTGTTTCCTCTCTTGCTTTTGATCATTTTGAGAGCTTGTGAGCTCTTTCTATCAGTGCCCATTTAATTTAGCCTGATGGAGTAGCAAGTTGGAAAGAACAAATGAATTATCCTACACAGCTGGTCTATTTTTAATCAAGTTAATGGAGTGGACAGTAATCTCTCAGGGGTTGCAACCCACATGAGGCAATTCTGCATTTGGCTTATGGTGCAAGGTAAGCTTCATAAAACCAGCCCACATGTGACTGATGGAAAAATGACACTTGCTGGTTTGCAAGCTTTGTTTGCCAGAAAGCATGGGTTAACAAAGTATTTCAGATGAGAGGTCTTGCATGGGCATCTTGGGCAAATAAGCAGAGGTATTTTTCAGAGTATTCTTTTAATAGGCAATTTTTACTTTTACCCAAATGAGAAAGTAAATCTTGGGTTTTGAAAAACTGGTACACGAAGCAACTCCTAGAAAACAAAACATCTCTTAGTTTTATTGCTTCTAGAGAATCTAGCAAGCATGAAAATGCTGTTGTCAGTGTATCAATGCCTTCTGACAGGAAATGTCTATGCAGCTGGTACCAATGCACCAAATAAAATCTGTGTGGGGGAAAAAACCAGAGGATGTGAAGGTGGTGACAGACAGGACAGTATGTGAAACCAGTGGAGTGTGTTTTTAGGGTGGCAGTGGAGGTGGAAAAGGAAATCTGCTGATACTTGTAGACTCATTAAAAGTTTGTTGGGATTCTATTTTTGCTTCAGGTGAATTTAGAACTTTGTAGCAATTTAAAATTTATTAAATGCAACCTGCCCTAATGTGAAATGCCCATTCAAGAAGAGAAATTACCTGACGCTCTGTCAGAGTGGGCAACAGAGCTTTTTCTAGGTAGGTTCATAGGCAGGTATTGCTGCCAACATCTTTCCAATGTTTTTGAGGGTATCAAGATACATCAGTGGTACTTAATTGGAAATGGGAACTTATCTCAGTGAGAGATCTCATCACTAAAAAACAAGATAGTAATTTAATTTGACCTTAGTTTTTGTTTACCAGTTTTAGCATGAGATCAAGATTTTTCTTTTGTTATTATGGTGCCAATGAATTTATGGGTGAATCAACAATTCCCTGTAACAACTCTTCTTTGGGATGCTCCAAGTTATTCTTTCAGGTAATTCAGAAGATGCAATATAAACAATACTATCTTGATAGTAATAGTTTATTTCCTGTAGGGGGTGAATTTCCATTGTAGGTAGAAGATATTCTTGAAAAATCACTAGGACCTGTTCATTTTTACAGAAAAAAAAATTCACAGTGAGAAGATTTTAAGGAATGTCATCCTCTGTGTATCAATCTATGAACATTGGTTTTAGAAATGATTTTTGCTTTCTGATAACTCTTGAGTTATTTTTCCTCCTCTTTTCATCTGTACAATAAGCTGTTTAAAGTGAAAGTGATCCCACTTAAAGGATTATTGATAACGAGATCTAGGTAAGAGACAATTACAAGGTTGGCTGGAATAACAGGATAAGAGGATAACTGTTGGGTTGTCCTTTTAAATCTCATCCTTTTGTTCCCAAGCTGACATGTGGTGAGAGTTTGACCAAATGATACCCATATGACTGTCCAGTCTAAACAGGTACCAAATGCATTCATGGCTCCTTGATCAGTAATGTGAATAAGGAAGCTGAGAGTGAAAAGCCAGGACTACATTTTTTTTTTAGCTTTCTTATAACTCATCCTGGAGCATGGTACCAGGCTGAAAATCTATACTTAATTCCACAATCTATTCTTTATTTTTTTAGCCAGGTTTTTGTTTTTATAAACTTTCCAATTCAGTGGTTCAAGATGCTATGATAAATGGCCAGCAAGTTGGCCTGTAGGATCAGATGAAAAAGCAGAGGCTGCAGAGTTTGATTCTGAAGTGTTTCCATTAGAATTTGACCATAGAAGCCTTGGGTGTTTTATGGGAGATTTGGCAGGCTGTGCTGGTTCTGGAGTTGTAAATATTCAGCTGCTGTAATTAGGACTGGGTTTAATAGAAGAAACAGAGAATTTTTACCAGTGTTTTTATAACCAGTTCTTACATAAATTTCTAGGCTATTTTTCTTAGATAGCATCAGTCTCTTTTTCTTTCTTTCCCTTTTCAAGTACTTTAAAGTGTCACCGTTTATGGGGTCTCTTATCACTGCTGTCTAACATTTATCAAGATGACTCCCTAACATCTTGTCTTGCTCCTCCAGATGGGCTCTTTTCTTCCTTCTTTTACAGTTATCTGGCTTTACAGTGTAGATGTTGAGGACAAAAGACAAATGTGATACAATCTCGGTTTCCCGTTTTTCTACATACTGTCTCATTTACTGCTAGAGTAACTCGAACTTCTCTTCTGTAAAATTTCTGCCCTCACTACTTACAGGTTTGTTTTCCTGCCAGAGGCACCCTTGGGTCCCCTGGTGCAAAGTCCCTGCTCTCATGCTTTTTATGAGTTAAGATAATCCTGTGCTTCTAGTGGTCAGATATTTTTTGAAATATTCTTTCCAATCACATCTTCATCACAGGCTTGTTTGAACAATTACTGTAACATTCTGTTTGCTGACAGTTCTGTGTGTCTATGGAGCTGACAGGATACAAGCTAAGGATATGTATGGGAACATCAGAGAAAATGAAAATGGAGACTAACTTTTAAAGAAATTAAGATAGAAATCTGGAGAGCAATGGTAAAATATACGTGAGGTATAACAGGGTGATTTCTTTTCCCCCTGTTTTTCACTTACCAAAGCAAAAACATTCTATCAAGAGAAATACTCTTTAACAGAAAATTGAGAAACTGTATTTCTGGGCTGCAGTGCTGACTAGCAGGGGTACACCCTTAAGTATCATGGAAAGTTCTTGCTGATCATTTCTGAAAATGATGTAATCGAGCAGCTGCACCAGTATTCACTCAGCAAAGGGAACCTGGGGCACTTCTCTCAAAGCTTTGAAGTTTTACTAAAAACTAAAATACAGTATTAAGCAAGGATCTAGTTGAAACATGGATAGCTTGGTGAGGCTGAATGGAAGACTGAGCATGAAGAATGTGCTGACCTGCTCTAGACACTTCAGTTGTTTGTTAACTCCCAGCATGTGATTTCACCAAAACAGTTACTTGTGAGTAGATGCATATTTTCACTGTGTGCATGCTGTCAAATGCATTCTTCCTGGTCAGAGATATATTTTGTATGGCATGCTGAGAGTTTTTCCTCTCGACTTCTATCTGTTTCCTTGTCTTTCATTTTAGCATTTAATGTTTCCTTCCCAACTTAGTAGCTTTCCTTTTGTCACTTTCTGAAGGGTTTGTGCAGTGACACACATGTGAGCCTGCTTGTGCAGAGATGTGTTCATTGGAAGGTACCTATGGATCTATTATAATATATTATATTATGCTTTTTTAATAAAGTAAACGTGATTTGAGCAATGATTTCTCAGAGATACCTAACCCTGTAAAGCCACATTCATCAGTAGCTGCTTTTGGAAATCTGTTTGAGGAAATGACAGACATCCTGTTTTCTTGTCTTAAACAGTTGTCTGTCCTGAGATTAATGCACAATTACAATATACAATGATTATATGTTAACATTATTAAGGGAAAAATAATTTGTTGCTCTGACATGATAGTAGGGCTATCTGACTTTTTTACAGAGTTTAAGATTTCAGCTGAAAACCTCCCAAGAGAAATAATAATCACAGTGGCAATTTGCTATCATATGGTGCACATTGTCTATTAGAAGAGTGTGCATGGCATCAAGTATCCTAATAGCTTTGTTTCAGAACATAAGCTTGTATGAACAAAAGGAAATAACCTGCCTTGCCTTTCCATGCCTGATTAGCTTTGACAAATATTGCACATTGAAGATGATGATGAATTGACGCTAACTGCAGCCCTAAACCATCAGATAAGTAGAGACAACCTTCTGGATTTTTTGTTCTGCAGGTACAGAATTTGTTTTCTAAAACAATCATCTCCTTTCCTTTTAGAAAACACTTGTGTAAGATTCACATTTTGGAAATTAACTGTGAAAAGTATTTTTCTGTGTGAATTGTTAAAAACCCAACAATGCCACTTGAGCTCTGAACTCTCCAGGAACATGGGGAAAATATGTCTTTGTTTAAGTGCATCTTATTAAAACCCAGCCAGGCACATCAAGGACATTATAAACCAAATTAGTTTTGCACGGCTTGAACAAGATTTTTCCATAAACAGAAAGGCTGAAGAGGTGATAACTGTGAAAGAGCTGCAAGTACAGATGCAAGTTCTCTAAGCATATCACTGAGACTTCTAGGTGAGGGCATTCAAGCATCCGCTGGCCTTGCCTCCTGCCTTCCTGGATCTCCTCTGCTGAGCAGGAGCTTGGGCTGGGTGTCACCTCTCCCAGGACACTGCAGAAGGGTTGTCAGTTCTTCCCCAGGCTGGGACTCCCCACCGAGGACATTTGCTGGAACTGGCATTCATCAGCACTCATTTCTTATTAGGGACAAACACAAAAGCTGGCAGCAAGCACAGCTTTTGGGTGGCCTTTGGCACTTCCAGGTATGTTCAGGGAGATGTGTCTCCATGTTGTCAGTCCCTCAGTTTTACCCAGGCACAGCTGAGCACCCCTGGCATGCCTGAGAACACCCTAATTTTCTCTGGAGGGATCAGAAGAGCATTTGGTTGTTATATGATTCACCAGGTCGTCTCCAGCTAACCTACAAGAAGTTAGTTTCTGGATCCTTATCACCAAAGTAGAATCTAGGGTGCAGAATCAGTGAAGAAAGGGGAGAGTAGTCACTTCCACAGACTGACTACATAATGATCTGAAAAAACCTGTGCTATTCTCACATGTCCCATTGCAGCTTTGCAGTGGCATTCTTTCTCAGGGCAAGATAGTCCTGAAGATGGAAAAATTGTTGCTTGAAGACCACTTTGATTAAAAAGCTTTTTCAGAATTTCCAAACAATTATGATCAGATGTTAACATTTCTTTAAGGATATAAGAGTGTTGCTGCTCTATAGCCCTTCCTTTTGCCACCTTTTTCATGTTTCAGATCTGAGTATTTTTACATTTGGGTAAAAAGAGAGTATTCTAAATTCTTGCCCTTCTTTTGTGTCACCCCACTCACCTATGCCGCTCTCTGGCACCTCCATTCTCTACCAGCTGCTTAGCATCCCTTTGCTTTCCAGACTGCTTTTCCTGTTCAATGTCTCCAGGACATTTGCTGTTCAGCATAGTGATAGGAGTTAATAAGCTGAGCTGTTACACATTGCATCTTCTCTATCTGCATTCATTTTGGGTGGAGGGCAAGTTTTATCAGATGTTTGTATGATGCTCAGCCCTGTGACACTACTCTCTGATTAGAAGCCCCAAAGTACTACTGAAATACAAATAGATTATTAATGTTGCTTTTATTTGGTATCGTAGGGGAAGCCCTCCTTAAACATATAAAAGTGTTTACATGTTCTCAAAATAAAACATCCAATTTTTTTCAGCAATATTTTGGATAAAAAGGTGGAAAAAGTATGAAGCACTTATTACAGTCTGTCTTAATGTGCTTTTTATCTTCGTGTTATGGCAACAATCAAAAGTCAGGTCGGATTTTGGTTTTGTTTTGGGATTTTTTTAGATATTTATTTGTTTACTTTAATTCTGGTACAATTCCCTAAATGAACTTTCAGGTAAGCAGTTCTTTTTTTAACCATTTGTAACAGTGCTGGAGACATACTGATTTTATGGAGGTCTGAGAAGCTGAATGTGTACCTTACTTGTAAAGATGTGCCTGTTCTGCAAGATTACTTGCTCACACAAGGAATATTTCCATGGATTCATCAGCCATTCTGTTCAGAAAAACAGTTTTTGTCTGGAGACTGGACAGACACATATTTAAACAGAAAACAAGCTGACAATATAGAGTGACAGGTTTAAGATGCTCAATGAAGCATTTTTATTTAGGATCATAGGGTTGTAAAGAACCTCTTGGATTATTTTTAAACAAGTCAAAGTCGTAATCATGTAATTCTTGATAAATAGACTCTGCTGAAATCAAAACAGGCTGTTCTTTTTGAATTAAATAGCTGACTGAGGGTGCAGAATGAGACAGCTGTTGACTGGAGAAAATAGATTAGATTAGAAATAGTGTTTACATCCCAAAAGCCGTACAGAATTGAAGTCTTTCTTTTCCATGTATTTAAGAACAATTTAGGATTTAGCTGCCTGCCAGAATGCTGGCTGTAGTGCCTACCATGGTAAGCAATTGCTAGTGTGGGAATATGGGGAAGCAAAAGAGGCTGAAAAAGTGTCTTGTTTTTTTCCTAACAGGAAAAAAGCCAAAAAAGAGTACCTCCTATTCTCCTAACTAGACCAGTCAATAGAGGGTTTGCAGCTGTCTGCATCTTCTATGCTCATATGAAATACCATGTCCCATTTCAATGTGCTCTATTGTGTAAGTTAAGGTAGCTGGCAAACTTCTGGGAAGGACTCTGGTCAGTGCTTAGATGTGGTCATCCTTGATCCTTCAGGACATACAAAAGAAATGAACTCTTTCAGAACCTGTAAGATATTTAATCTTATGCTCCACTGTCCTGCAGAGCATACATATTTTTGTTATGCTCTGTCTTTGTCTTTGATATCTTCTGTCTTTGATACTCATACCATGCCCTTTTTGTGGGTTTTGGGGTTTTTTTTAATTATTTTTTTTATTTTATTCCGAGTTCTTTATTTTGTTTATTTTTCATTTCATTAGAGATGCAGTAGTCAAAGAGAATAGAAAGCAAGAGAGTATTAAAGCAAGAGGTCAATATGAATATAGCAAGTGCCTAGAAAAAATATTTGGAGCAATCTGAAGAACAAGATAGGTAGAAGATCTGTCCTAGAGCTATGTGAATAGGGTAAATACAAGATATTAAACTACCCTAAAGCTAGATGAGTGAGTTAAATGTAGTAAATATATGCAATTCTGTTACCTTTCATGCATTAATGAATCTTTTCCAGCTATGCTTAAACTGCTTTATACTTGTTCTTCATAAAATTCATCTGCACGAATGTTCTTAAAGTGACTTTGAAAGCTGTGTGTGTTGTTGTCCACCAGAAAAGTACAGTTTAAATTCATTGGTGTGAACGAACCTGTTCTGGAAGTGTGTCCTGGCATTCTGGGGACAGACTGTCAGAAGTTTCTTAGACCTGTCCCACCCCATCTTCATGGTAAAGGCAGCAAATGGCACATACAGTTTAACTATTTGGATGTATCTCACACTGGTACAGAAAGAAAATTCTAAGTAAGTCTCTTTCTCATTCTTCTGACATGTACATCTCTGCATTATGGAACAGGTAAAAGTAAGTGTTGGATTCTGTGCTTATTTATGCTAGTAATCCATATTTGGGCCAGCTCCATTGGGATAAACTGCACAGGATCCTTCCATGCAGTTCTGAAAGGCATCTAAACACACAGAGACATTTTGATTTTGTGTAATCAGGGTTGGGTGAAGAATAAGCAAGAAGTGGAGTGGGACCCTCACTATGGTGTGGGGTCTGTGTGCACCTGCTGTTGGGCAGCTGTGATACAAACCCCACCTTATGGCTCTTCCTCTGGCTGAAGCTGTGATCCCTCTGCTAATGGAGCATTTTCAAAAAGCACCCAAACTGTCAGGCACTGGAGGTGGTAATTCTCGAGGTGATGGAGTTGCCAGATACACCAACACTGTAAATGGAGCAGGTGAACAAGGCAGGAAAAACGTCACCCTTAGCCCCCAGGCAGGCCAGTGTGACTGTATCTGCTGTTCCTCTGTACTTTGTCACACAAATGCTTTGCATCTTCACACTGTTGGGATATCATTATTGAACAAATTTCTTTAAAGAAGGAAACCTTTAGGGTGGCAGGAGAAGTGGGCAGAGGGAGCAGTGAGCGCTTTGCTGGCCGTGAGCTGTTTAAAAGGTCAGTGGCTCCTGTTGCTGTGCTGCCTGGTTGCTAAGCTGCCGTGGATTTTTGTGCTCCTTTTCCTGGCAAAAGGGACCTTGTGATGAGGTGCAAGGTTATGGCAGCGCCTTTTTAGTAACCTCACCCACTCCTTTCTGCTTGCTCAGTGACTGAGTAAGGGAGATGCTCTCAGGAGCACTTGTTTTCTTTCTCAAAAACAGCTGCTGAAGTAACTGATAAATTATTTATCTTGCCAAATTACACTTAATGTTTTAACTTGGGGAAACAGAGTCACTGTTTAGTGAGCTGCCAGGGCACATTGGGTAATTAAGACTTTCTAAGGGATCAGCAGAATTTGTGCCATCTTCACCCTACTTGTATCTTCTTTGAACTCACAGCAAAGCACATTTACTTAGTGCTTGGGTGAAAATTATCTAGCAAAGTATAGAGCTGTTTCAAGAGATTGTATTTTAACCCTGCTTTCTTTGTCTGCCTCAAGCAGCAGGATCTTCCATGTACGTCTGAGATATGTTAAAATGACGGTCAATGCTGCCAGGCCTTACAGTGGAGCAAATATGCAAAAAGAGTCTTATCCTATACCAGAATGGTTAAGAAAAAGATGCAACATGAGAACAACTGGCATTTGGGAATGGGGAGGACATGATTGCTCAGACAAAGCGTCCTTTCTTGCTCTTCAACTTCATTTGCAGTCCACAATCTGTACTATCCACCATACAGATAATTTGAAAACAGGACCAGGCTGTAAGCAAATGAAGTTTCCTAACCACTGAATGAAATTGTCAGGTTGACATAATCAGTGCTTTTAGACACGTGCAGCAACAAGAAAGGTAATTATTTGACTTGCCTATTAGTTCAGTGGCTGTGAAAGGCCCAGCACTCCTTGAAGCAAGAGGGGAGTCAAGGAGATGAGGTTTGCACTAATCTGCGGTAGGGAGGCTGGGTGGCCTTTTCCTGTTGGCCAGGCATTTTTTATAATATGGTTGTTTTCAGTTGCTTGTTACCTCATTAAACGTTTGCTGGCAGGGTTCTGGGAAAATAACAGCAAGTAACCATGTAACCAAAGAGCTAATCTATGTTTACTTAGCCTGGTATGTCATCAAATCTTCCCAAGTACGTTAATGTACAGCTAAAAATGTGAACTAGGGTCTCAACCCTGGTCTGAAGTTTGCCTGGGAAGTTGGGGCCAGAGACCTAGGCTGAGGCCATGCCACCCAGCTACTAGTGCTTGTGCATTAAAATTAGTTAGGGCTCTGTATTTGGAGATTGTTGACTCCTCTGAAAATTTTCGTGTGTATTTCTGCTTATTGAAGGGTTACTGTTATCCATTCTGGCATTCCTGGAAGTTCCTCCTCCACCCTAAATGTTCAGAACTTGAAACAACCCAGAAAACTGCATTCCAGTAGCAGGGGAAATGAAAGATACTGCTCAGACCCAAAATAAGGAGCCTCTCCTTGCCAAGACTCTGCAGAAGTGCTGCAGTGGTATATCTGAATTTCTCAGGATCCCTCTGTGATGGATCCTGTGATCATGCAAACTCCACCTCACTATATTACTTGTGATTGCCAGGAAACTCTTGAGCTCAATAACTCGAACTTTATGAGTGCCCTGTTAATTCATGGATTCTTATAGGCTATTCAATCATCCAGGCATTTGAACATAACTTATTGAACTTGCAATAAGGCAATAAATCTACCCCAAGGCCCTTAGTGTTAGATGCAAAATGTGGTGGCCACATGGTACAAAGCACTGGTACTGCCTCTGCTTGTTCAAGTGAATTTGGCAGGATCATTTAATGGTAGACTTCATTGACAAACCAGGATATAATCTATTTGTGCCACTCTGGCTTTATGCTGGATTAGCTAGCAGCTTTTTTTGTGGCTAAGTTAGATGTAGGTGCACATAAAAGTGTTGAATTTTGTTTTCCATTTAAGTAAACTGGGATGTGGTGGTGGTTTAAATCAAATTGAACTACTTGATGATCTGGTCATTCACTGATCTCAGATGAAGAATCATGTAACCACTGCCTTAGCCATAAGATAACTTGTTGATCCAGTGCTTGCACATATTTCATAAGGCAGTTACTGCCCGAAGCTATACAGAAAGCTTCAATTGAAGCTACAATTGACCCTATCAGTTAAAAATAAAGAATCAGTCATTAGTTCGTGTCCACTTACACGAAATAAACCCTGCAAAACTGTCTGTTGCCTGGATGGAATCTACACATGAGAAATATGGTCTGCTCACAAATTAGCAGCATGTGCTGGAAGGCAAATACATGAGGTGTGTGCCAAGTGATGAGTGCATGGGTTTTTCTTCTGTGTTGTGTGCCTGGTATCCTCTAACTAACTTCTCACTGCAGGCATTTTCAGCCTCGCTCAGATTTTTTGAATAATGCCATACTTGCCTAGAAACATGCTTTCTCATTTTACTGTATTAGCCAATCTGTTGTCTCTTTTTTCCTCAATTTGTTTGTGTTTGTGTCAGAAGTTTGGGTGTAGTGAAGAGGCTTGTGAAGAGGCCAGTGATGTCCTACCGGTCATGTGGGCACCTGCAGAAACTTCTCAGAAAGCTGTCAGCTGCACTGGCATTTTTTTTGCTGTGTATTAAGAAGTCATAAATCTTTGATCCATCCAGAGGCTAAGGGCTTGCTGGTGATGGCAGAAACACGGACTGAAATCCAGCACTGCATGTTCCTGCACTGAGAAAAGTGGGGCACTTCATGCTCCTCTAATCAAGCCCTGCCATTCAGCCACTGATGCAGAAAGCACTAAGGACTGTTGGTCCCATTAGCAAAGCACAGGACCCAGTGACTCCCCTAGGGTCCAGTGGGTGTCCCTTGGTCTCCTGCAGTGTCCTGCAGCACCCAGTGTGCATTTAGAGACCATTTCATGGCCCGGATGCAGACACAGCTTTGATTTAAGTGGTTAGGAGAGGGGGACAGGCTGGCTCTAACCTTCTGTGAATTGTCCATGCTCACAAAATTAAGTTGCTGTGTCCTGCTGATTACAGCCTTCATCTGGGGTTTAGCCTGTGAGAATAAGGAGGTCATTTTATCATCAGGACTCCTCTGGTGGTGGAGTAAATATTCCCTTCTCATACAAAGATGAAAATTGTATTCTCTCAAACAAAACTTTTGCACTAAATTGTGTACAAGGAAGAATGGCTAATTTGAGTAGATATTGCAATTGAAAATGCAGTTCAGGCCAGGGCCTGGCATGAGTGGGAGAGCCTGCTGGAGGTGAAGGAGTGACCGGCAGCAGTAAAGTGACTTTTACATGTATGCACTGACACGTAGGGGGAAAGAGGGTACTGCGTGCTAGGATGCAAGTGCTGGGCAAATTACCCAAATAATCATGAAAAGCATGATACCAGACACTACCTCAAATTCCGATGGCCCTCTTGGTTCCAACAACTTTTCCTAAACGGCATGTGAGAGCAAACGCTGAGTTTCCTGCAGCGGGTAGAGCTGAGGCAGGCTGTGGTGCCGAGCCGTTCGGGTTACAGCAATGTGCAGTGTGTCCTGACCCCGCTGCTCCCGTTTCTCTCCCCAGATGGCCGGAGCCCGCTGTGCCGAGCAGCCCCGGGCCGCTGTGCCGGGCGTGAGGGCCGCGGGCAGCCGCTGAGGCGAGGAGCGGAGCCGCCACCATGGCCTCGTCCCGCCGGGCCCGCCTCAGCGGCCCTCCCGACGGAGGCTGGGGATGGATGATTGTTGCTGGCTGCTTCCTTGTCACCATCTGCACCAGGGCCGTGACGAGGTAAACGCACTGCTGCTTGTCTTGCTGACCTCTTGTAACATGAGCTTCTTTTTTTTTTTTTTTTTTTTTTCTTCTTTTTTTTTCCCCTCCTACCTTAGGAAAAGGGTTTGGGATCTCCCCTAATGTCCCGCAGCTGGGGTTATTCTGACTCTCTCCTACGGCATTTTCCAAGGCTTCCTGAAATCCCTAAGGCTGCAGGGACAACCAAAGGGGATTACGAGCCCTCCAGCTTTAGTCTCGCCTCCTCTGACAGCTGCTCTAGCTTTCAGCACCCACTCCTTGATTTCTTACAGAGTCAAGGCCTGGGGCAGGTAGCGCTATTTCAGGCTGTGGTGGTTTGGCTGGGGTGGGAGGAATCATGTAGGGTCTCTTTGAGTTCACTGTGCCCCTCTGACCCCACAGCCATGCTCATTTTTGCCAGTGCCAATGAATTTACGTGACTCCCGAGTCAATGCGAAAAGCACGTAAATATCCCCTTCTCCTACTGCGAGCATTTCAGGTACTGTCCTGCCTGAGAAGGTCCAAGCCCTAGAGAAGAGACCCCTCTCTACACCCTTCTGGCATCCAAAATATGCAGAAAATATTCTCTCGAAAATAGAAAGAACAGGACTAGACTGCTGCCTTGCACAAGCATAATGCAATCTGGGATGAGACTGCTTTTACAGTGACTTTGATGTCAACTGGAGATAGAGGAGCCTGATGTGTGTGAACATGGAAAATTTAGCTATATTAAGCAGGGAGATAAGCACCCTGGTAAGTCGGGGAAACTGAAAGAGTGTCTTGTTGGGCAGTCAGTATAATGTAAATACAGGTTTTTGTAAAGAATCTAAAGTTCTTATTTCTTTTAAAATAAAGCCCCCAGGCACAGGGATCTTAAGTCTTAGGGATCTATGATCTTGGAGTCAACAGCACAGAAGGGGATAGAAACACTTCCACGGTGTTAGTTAATGCATACAAATGTACTGATTCAGTAATAACAGCAGAAAATTCCTTGTGGATTTAATTCCTTGTTCACGTGTGCAATGTGTTACATCCAGGAAATCATCTAATGGCTGGCACACATTAGACTGTATAGAAAAGTGAAGTATGTCCAAGAAAAAAAGCTGAAGAAAGTTGTCATTCACTGATTCAGAAAAAAGAGAAGGGGAAAAGGCCTCTCTTGTTGATGCAGAAAAGAGAATGAAACTATGCAGCCTTTTAATCTGTTCTGCTGCAGGGACACGTTGAACAGTAACACTTGTTAAGCTGAGCAAAGTAACCACTCCTGGGAACATTTTATTCAACTGCTGGAAGGTCCACAGGGTCCTGCTGTGTTTTGATCCTCTGTTTGTGAGGAGTTGCTTTGTGCTTGTCCATCCATGGACACGTAGCTGCAGCTGGTGTTTGCTCTGTAGGTATTATAGTGACCCTGTGCTCACTGTAATGGGTGTGTGGGTGTGGAATAGTGAGCAACAAGGTCAGTGAAGAACTGTGAAGCCAGGGCTTTGTGTGCCAGGGAAGCAACATCATCATATGGGCTACAAGCTGCTGGTGAGAATTAGCATTCAATTTCCTTTTAGTTCAAAATACCATGAGTTATAAAAACTCTAGCAGCAGATATCTATGACATGTGATGTCATAATGTTCATGACCACAATTTTGTCTTTTCTGGGAGCTGGAGAGGACCTTCAAGTGGTTACTTTTTATATCTAAAGAGTGAGACCATCTTTTTTCATGAGGCAAATATTCCATGTTTAGCAGATTGGTGTTCATGTTTTCTGTCCTAGGTGCATCTCCATTTTTTTTGTGGAGTTCCAGGCATACTTTGGGCAGGATTATGCCAGAACTGCTTGGATCCACTCCATTGTCGATTGTGCTACGATGCTTTGTGGTGTGTATTACGCTTTTAAGAGTAATGTGGCTGCTTTTGCACTGGTTTCATCTGGTTTTAGCATGCTCACAAGTTGGTGGAATCAGCTGGGAAAGAATGATACTGTGGGATCTCTGGGGTGTGGTATATTCAAGCTGCTTCCCCCAACACAGTTAAAAGGGAGTATCTTCATACTAAAGAAAAGAAGCAGAACTTTGTTTTGTGAAATGATCTAATTTTTCAGAAATGTACTTTTGTTGAGGTCTATTGGGACACCTCATGTTTGAGAGCTATTAACTGAGCAATTGTTTCTTTTGCCTTTTGATTGGAGTCATATTTGAGATGTAGCACAGGATGTACATCTTGTGTCCAGATCAAGTCACAACCATCCTCCTTTTATCAAAAGTGTATGTTTACAAATAGTCTTCTCTCTTAAAAGAAAATTTGATATTATAAAAAATCATGTGCATCAACACAGCAGTTGTACTGAATTTCTCATGGGTTTGCTTTAAAGCTGTACAGCTTGGTGAAAATCCATGCCCTAGTCCTGTAGAAGAGGTTAATCAATAAGAATTGCTAGAAAGGCAGAGGGACACAGCTAGAATGAGATGCAACAACTCACCTGTGACAGCTAGGTTATATCTTGGTCAAAAGAGAGAAGTAAGGGTAACTTTGCATTGCAGGTAGTAGAGGGGGAGAGGGCTGGTGATGACATCCCCTGGTAGAAGAAGGGTGATCTGGGAGACATCAGTGTTTGGAGAAGTGCTGGAGAACTGCAGAAGTGTAGCAGCCCTGGAGATTGTCCAAAAGATGTGACACCTCTCTTGTTTGGGTCTAACCCAGAGCCCACAAGGCCAGAGAGTTGTGAGGAAGGACACCTAAAGTTACTGAAGGTTGAAGTGCAAATTCCAGGTGGGCAAAAGTCTGAGTGTTGTAAGCATGGAGTAATGAAGAGTGTAGGCTGTTGCTGTGGCCTGTCTTGACCCCTTGACACTGCAGATTAGCTGTGTTCATAACGACTTTGATCCACAGAAATGGCTGCCGAGAAAGCTACTGTAAGTTTCAAGTTTATCCTGGCTTTCAGGAAAATTTGTTTTAGAAGTTTTTTTCTTTATATTTGGTGCTCATGCCATTGCGACGGGGATACATTGGAAGACCACTCTGTAGCTGCAATTACCATTTTCTCCTGCATCCTCCAGCTTCCTTTTCATTTATAACTGTTGCAGTGAACTGCCTGTGAGAACCTGCCATTAACTACCAGCTTTATTTGTTTCTTTGAAGCCCCGCTTGGGAGTTTAATCAGTAATCATGTGTCCTGCCAAGTTGGTATCATGCTGGGAGGGCTGCTTGCATCTACTGGACTAATTTTGAGCTCATTTGCCACCAATCTGGAACATCTCTACTTATCGTTAGGAGTCCTCACAGGTAGGATACATTCAGTCCCTTTGTTACTGCCAGAACACAAGACAGGAATGCTAAAAATGATGGGTGATCTCTTCTCCATGTCATATTGACACTGCAGTGGTCAAATAGAGATACTGAGATGTGTTCCTATCATTGTAAAAGAGAGGCTGCCCCAGTGAGAGCTTCAGCACTGACTGATCTCATATAATGCAAATGCAGCACCCTGCAAAAGCAACTCTTACCTTCTCTTAAAAAGAGGACTGTCGATAAAGTTCTGAAATTATGGGAAGTCAGGAAGGACTGCTGTGGCAGCTGATATACGTGAAAAGGTTTCCCTGTTTTGTCTGGGATTTGGGGGGAGTTTGTTATAGCAGAAGTTCTAGACTGCCTTAATATATTTGCATATTTGGAAAAAAGTTTAAATCAAAATATAAATGTAAGTAAGAGGTAGAGGAGCTCTTGGTGAACAGCAGGCACCTCAGCTCTATGCCTTACTTTTGTCTGCATTACATTCTAGTTGAAAAGCAAAAAAATTGTTGGTTGGTAGTCTTGCTGTAGCAGCTCCTCCATTTTTGCTCAGGTATGGTGAAAACAAATCTTTGCTCTGTCCTATCTGCCTGTATTTGTTGTGCAGAGAGGAACTTGAGAGGGGCCCATGGTCACCCTGAATTCCTTCCTCATTAATTCTGACCTGGTAGCCACGGTGATATAAGACCTTGTACTTGGTCCCCTGGAGTTTAGTAATGAGTTGGTGGAATTACTGCAGTTCACGTGCTGCCAACAGCTTATTTGTTTAAAAAAAATCCTTATTTTAGTGCATGTTGCTCTTGTATTACAATGTTAATCTTTGACAAATGTGTTCATAACAAATAAAAAGGCTTCTTGTAACTCAAGGGACTGTACTACTTACCATGCTAATACCTCTGAGGCTTCTTTAGTGGGAGCTGCTGTGAATACCGAGGTGGAAAGGCAGTTACAATTTTACATGGAGTAGTAAAGAGCCAAGTTCACTACAAGCAGTGAACTTCCAGTCTGTGGGGACTGATTAACAGAGAGGTGAACTGTTGGTAAAGGCTAGATGTGGTGCCCCCAACCCAGAGAGCAGGTGAGACCACAACAAGTGAATGTCTAAATCCATAAAAGCAGCAGGACTTGAAACCAAAGAGTGAAGCAGAGGTAAGATTGGGGAACATCAATAAGTAGCAGAGTTCCTTGTAAGAGGTACGAAAACGTTTTCAGCCTTAAACTTTCCACTTTTCATTTGTTGACTTTTTTGAAACCTATTGCCCCTGCCAACTCACTAAAAAAAAGTGCCTAATAGAGTGTGATTTTCATAGCTCTTGAGTGATGATGTCTAGCTCAGGGCTGCTCCTCTGGCTCTGCTGCCTGTACAGGTCCAACTCCAGCTCTGTGTCCTGCTTCTCCCCTTGCCTCCTGAGGGGTGCCAGACTGGGAACCCTCCACCCAGAGTCCCTATAATCTTCTTATTCCATCCTGCCAGGTTTAGTGCCTGCCCTGCACAGTGTGGCCTTTGAGGAGGATGTGGCAAGCCGGTTACAGCACTGGGGGCTGTTTTATCCTCTATCTGCAAGTTCTGCCAAAGGCACTGGGGATTGTTTTACCCTCAATGTAGGACATGCTCCAAAAACCTAGTCAGGAACTTGTTTCTACTACTGCTTCAGAAACATGTTTTAGTGTTAGGGCAACCACTTGGTGATTAAAACCTGCTCTCTGATTCTCAGCAGAGACCACAATCTTTTTCTCCATCCAAGAGATAAATCTTATTTGTTTACTCAACTGGATCTGGGTTTCTGAGGCTTTTCTTCCCTCTTTACCTGTAGGCAGGGATTTATAATGGTCAGGACTCCAAGCAGCTGTTGCAAGGAGTTTGCTTAGCGGACCAAGAGAGGGGGTTTTTTAGAATATTAATAACAGAGACAGGCTCTTTGTACTGTGTTTCAGAGACCTGAAAATTAATGTTCAGGGTTGCAACAGACCAAAACACAAAGTGGTGCCTCATCAGGACAGCGCGTCCAGTGCCAGCATTGGTGCAGACCCTGGGGCAAGATCTCATCTTGCATGCAGGAGAGGCTGGCACACCAGTTCTCTCAGGTTTAGGGATCATCCTTGTTCTTGTTACGAAGTGAACCCCATCATATTTGTCTGAGTGTTATTATTGTGGATTAATGGTCATCAGTTAGGTTTGTCAAGTCAGTGACCCTAGCAGTGGAAGAAAGACGTCATCCTAGTTTCTCATCACACTCTGACTGGGCTGTGTGATACAGAATCAGAAAAAGCCTTCTCTTCATTTGAACTAATGAATATACATTATGTGGTTTGATTTAATATGTTCCGTATGTCAAACATACTATTAAGCCATCTGCACTTTGCTTTCTCTTCTAGGACTTGGTTTTGCACTTTGTTATTCTCCAGCCATTGCCATGGTGGGCAAATACTTCAACAAAAGGAAAGCACTGGCGTATGGAATAGCCATGTCAGGAAGTGGAATTGGTACCTTCATCCTGGCCCCTGTGGTCCAGCTCTTAATTGAGCAGTTTTCCTGGCGAGGAGCTTTGCTCATCCTGGGAGGTTTTGTTTTGAACCTCTGTGTCTGTGGTGCCTTGATGCGGCCTATTTCTCTTAAGGAGGATTGTAAAACTACTCCTGAGTTTCTTGAACAGAATTATGTCCCTGAAACAGAGAAACAAGACTTAAAGCGAATGTCCATCTGTTCGCCTTTAATCAAATTATGGCCTCATGAATGTTTATGCTACTGTTCATGGAAGGAATATGACTTTCTGCTGATGCCGGGCTTCATGGTGCTGGCAGTGTCAATTTTATTTATGGCATACGGCTGTAGCCCTCTTTTTGTCTACCTAGTGCCTTATGCTTTGAGTGTTGGAGTGAGTCATCACCAGGCTGCCTTCCTCATGTCCATTCTTGGTGTCATAGACATCATTGGTAACATCACCTTTGGATGGCTCACAGACAGAAGGTAAGGACTTCTGGCTGATCAAGTGTAAGCTTTAGCTGGTGGGAGGCTGGATGCAAGCAAGGTATAATACATAAAGAAGTTAACATTATAGACTCTTTCTGTAGCATGTGTAACTTAAAAAACCCCAACAACACAGTCTAACTTTCAGAAATCCTTGCTATTTAATCTTTTTGTCTCAATTTTGTTTGTTCAATTTTGCTGGCTTAATATCTTTTTTCCCTGAAAAAATGATGTGTTTTTAAGTTTGAGAGTGGAAATGAAACCTCTTGCCTGAGGTATGTTGAGCATGATTCTCTGTATCTATTTCCTAGGGGATTTCACCCTGTTTCCTCTGCCTTTCCATCTCTTTTGTGCTCCTGGGGTGGCACAGAAGCTATGGAAGAGGGTCCAGAGTCTGGCCCAATACTGTTAGGCACATACTAGGAAGGACTGACTGAAAATTGTTATACATTTTCCAGTTTATAAGAACTCACCATGCTTTGTGAACTCAGCTCACTCCAAATGTCAGTGTACAGCATCTGTAACATCAGTAGATACTGGCCAAATTAATAAAGATTTTGATTCTAAAGGATGCATTCTTTGCACTTGTTTGGTTTGTGGGTAAAATCAATTTTTGATTTTGTGGAGCAGGAAGGAAGGGAATTGCCATCTTGCTTAGCTCACACTAACTCACATTTAAGGGCTGACTGGAAAGGTGGCAGCTAAGAGAGGTATACTGCAATATTTTATGCATAATACTGAGAGCACCTTGCTGAGTTGGGATGTAAAGCCCAATGAAATACTGCTTTGAACACTGAAACTTCAGGGGACTGCAAAATCCTGGCAGCAGGGTTCTGTCGTTAGGAACATCCTGAAGAACACTGCAGGCAGCACAGCTGCTGCTGGCCAGGTGTTTCTGCAGCTGTAAGTGGGCAGCTTTCCTTACTTGGGTTCATCTGCTGAGTGAAGGCTTGTGTAAGGAAATGGACTTAAATTTGAGCTACAGAAGAGAGAGAGAGACTGTGCCAGGGCAGAGATGCTGAGGTACTGGATTCAGTGGTAATATTTTTCTTTTCTGTTTTGAAATTGGCAGGTGTCTGAAGAAGCATCGGTACTTTTGCTACCTCTTTGCTGTGGGAATGGATGGCCTCTGTTGTCTTTTCCTGCCAGTTCTCCAAAGCTTCCCCTTGCTTGTGCCTTTCTCATTTACCTTTGGCTACTTCGACGGAGCCTACGTAACACTGATCCCTGTCATGACAGCAGATGTAGTGGGAACTTCTTTGTTATCATCAGCACTGGGTGTTGTGTATTTTCTTCATGCCATACCATATCTAGTGAGCCCACCTGTGGCAGGTCAGTTCTGTCAAATGACTTACCTTCAACCTTATCAGTACCTCAGATATACCTATTGGTGTCATGTAAAAGGGGAGGAAGGACAGCAAACGCACAGTGAATGTGAAGGTAGCCTCTGGGCAGAGGAATAACACACCTGGACATTCATAAGTCTTTAGATCTCCCATACTTGTCTCGGTGGGATGATTTCTACATAGAGAGTGAGATGAAATTTAAAAATGAAACCAGTATGGAAGGGGCTTCTAAGATCTGTTACATCACCACTTCATGTAGTTTAGAAACTGTGCAAGTAGAAGGAGTGAAATATTTCACTGTGAAATGATATGATTTTGTAAAATCTAAATCTCTCTGAAGAGTTTAATTCCAAGATTTTTTTTTTAATGTGGAAGACTTGATCTTTTAGTCTCTACATTGCTAAAACTGGTAGGTGAGCCAGCTCCACTCCTGTTTGGTCATAAGCTCATCCCTGTAATATCTAACCATCATTTTTCCCCATCTGTGCCATTATAGTGGAGGAAGGATCAGAGCTGTACCTTTATTATGTTTCAGAAAGCACTTGACACAGTTTTTAATATTGTGGAAGGTCTGAGATCTTTTTCAAACAACCAAGCTTGCATATTTTATCTGATGTTCACATCAATTCCCAATTAATCACTGCTCCTGAAGCTTTTAACTTAATTTTCCATAGCAAAAATTAATGCAAAATAGAATTGTTATAAATGAAGCACGGGCCTGGACAGAGCTTAATGAATGTTTCCGCATGAAGATGTTAGAGCTCTCTAAGCCTTCTAAAGACTGCCAGTTAAATCCATGCAGTTGGAAGATGTTTATTTAATAGTGTGGTGATGACTGCTCTGCCTTTTCTTGTGGATTCTCCAAACAAAAGGCCATAAAGACATTATTTGCCTGCTGAGAACAAATCCCTCTCTGCCCCAGGATGTAAAAGTATAGTGATGGTGATGTAAGCCTGTATTGTTTGATTGTATTTCTATGTGATAACTCCAAAAGTTTATAACTGGGTCACAGGATTTGTAAATTATCCACCAGAATACTGGTGGACCTCTAAATTGTTTTTTTCCCTACAGGTTGGCTTGTGGACACAACGGGCAGCTATACTGCATCATTTCTCCTGTGTGGATTTTCTATGATATTTAGTTCAGCACTGTTGTGCTTTGCAAGACTAGCAAAGAAAATCAAAAGAACACATTTGCAGTCCCTCACTGGTACCACAGCCTCGAAACAGCACATCTGGACAAATGGAGCAATAGCTTATTCTGTCACAGCAGAATTAGACCAAAGGGATGGTGAAGTTTTGGCTGTGGATACAAACAGCTACAGCAACAGGTGACAAGTGCTGTTGAGCTTCAGTACGGCACAGCCTGAGACAGATGTGGCTCTGTGGTGGTGAACTGCTGAAGATACTTCTCCTGTGAAACAAGACATCTCTCATTTAGGTTTTTCTGTTGTGTTTTAGTTGGCTTAAATCTACAGACAGCGACAGTAATACCAAGTTAATGCAATAACAGAAGAAAGCTAAATTAAAAATGGAGTTTGTAGATATAAGTGTTACAGGTTTATTGGAAATGCAATGTTGACTCCACAGGTATCAGTCACCAAAACTGAACAATAACATTTACATTTAAAAATATTATTAATGACACAAGCTTTTTCATTTTGTGGTCTAGTATGTTTCAATGGACTAATCACAAACACCACAAAAAAAAAATCTCTTCATTTATCAATCTGCATGAAACTCTTTGCAAATGAGTGTTTCAGATGGCAAATTCATCTGTTTGTTTTGCCGTTTTTCCTTTTTTTTTTTTTTTTTTTTTTTTTAAGAAAATCTGGCAGGAAACTGATTTATGCTGAAAGTATTTCTGCAGCAACTTTAATTTTTACAGTGTGCCTGAACTTTGTACATACATTGCAATTTAATTTCAAATATGATTTTAGACCTGCTTTCCCATGTGCTCTATAGCAAATTTTACTTTTTTTCTTTTTTTTTTTCTTCTGGATCCCTTTAAAATTTGAATTTTTAAACACTGACATTCTGGGTATGATCTTTTAGCTGATCCTTGTCTTGGAGGGTGGAAAATGTGTGCTGTGGTGGCTCTATCTGAAGACGAGCAAATTTGTGCCATGGGACCAGGCATGCTGATAGACAAATGTGCTTTAACTGCATTAGTTGGAAGAAGCCCAAAGGCAGCCCAAGAGACCAGAGAAGCTCCTGTGTTTTCAAACACAGAGCCTCTTCCTCCTGCAAAATCAGCACCTATTAGAAGACTTTAGAGTCCTGCTACTTGTGTGAGGAATGTACTTCAGTTGGCTGTTTCACAGGGAGTGAATGTAGCTCCTGGAGTAAGTTACTGATGTGATGGTCTAAGAAATACTGGGGTTTTCTACACTTCCAGAGTGAAAACATTGTCAGCAATGGAAAATTTCACATTCCATAATACAAATAGTTTCAGTGTTTTGATGCTGTATCAAGCTGTCTTCTGTCCATTAACAAGTTGATCAGAGTCCAAATAATTTTCATTTACACTGAACTAGTAGTTTTGTTAATCTGCAGTGTGTTCAGTGGCTGCTCATGGTGTCTTTTTCCACTCAGTGCCTTGGAAGTGAAAGCAACATAGACTGATGTTCACCAATTTGATTTAGACCAAGAGTACAGCCATAGGAGTATAATGTATTTTTATATATACACACACATATATGTATGAATAGCATGTGTATCAAGTAGTTTTATCATCCAAGTGTATTTCAAATATAACATATTAAAATTGCTTGTGTTTAAATGAAGCATTTCTCACTGTCCTGCTTCAGGAATGTAGTCAGAGTCAGTAGCATCATCTATGTGCACAGACCATAGAATAAGTGACAGCAGTGCAAAATCTTCTTAAAGCCCATGACATAACTTTTTTTCAGCTCAGCATGAAAATTGAGTCTTGGGCCCCAATTTAGTTTTTAACATATATTCAGAAAAAAAGATAAAAATATCCATGGGTGGTTTTTAATGAGTTAGGAAAAATATGCACATTTGGAAAATAATTACTTGGGTTTATTAATTAGTACTGATAAAGATAATGCTTTAAATCTTAATATAATATTTTAATATTAAAAAACGTAGGGAATAGTGTGGTCAACAAAAAATATAATTTATTTTGAACAAGTTATAAATTACCACTGTAAATAAATTTTTTAAAATTTAATTATTTTGTTTACCACATCACAACATGTCACCTGTTGTTCATGTCAGAACTGCATATTGTAAAAGCCTGTTGGAATAATGCTATGTGCATTTTTATCATAGTAAATTATACTGTGTGATACATTACTAGCATTTTTTTATTATTTCAAGATTTCTTCCATAGGATTTTCCCTTTATGTTTTTTAAGCAGTAATACTTGTTTTAAATATCTTATTTAGCAGCAAACATTCAACTGGTTTTATCCAGAGACCTTTTGTAGAAAATTGTACAATTCTTTCAGGGCTTTCTGACACTGTTTCTGCTCTGACTTAAGTCAATGGAGAAAAGCTTATATATTGGAATAAAGCCTTTTGTGCATAAAACACACTGTGAAATATCAGCCCTGTCATGAATGTCCCCACTAAGAAACAGAAGGAAGTGTAGCAGGAAATGACCTGCAAGTGGAAGAAATGGGAATACAATCCAGGCTGGTGAAGTCTCATGCCAAAATTCTAGCTCCTGCTCCACACAACCCAGCCTGAACAGGTCACCATCCTGCCATGTGAAATATTTCAGGCAATGCATCATAGAAATCTCTGGCTTACAACAGTTTTAAGCAATGATTTATTGTATCTGCAATAATTTTTTTTTCAGAGATCATTATATTCAGGCTGTCCTTTGTGGAGAACATTTCCTGGCATGGCTCAGTACAGGAAAGAGCCAAGACACCCAAGCTAGCTGTGAAGAATTTGCCAGATGAACACTGCATGTTTGAGAATTTAGGGGTGTTTTCCACCCTTAATGATCCTGTAATTCTGTGTTCCCAACAGCCCTGATGGACACAAGCATTGATGGATATGAGCTCGGCTGGAGCACGGCACTGCTGAGCCTCTCTGGCTTCCCAGGACAGCGTGGTGGGACTTGACTTGGGGTAATCTGTCCAACACAGATTCTACCTCAGATGGCTCCTGCCTGGGATTATGCTGTGTTCTGTGCAATGGATGGAAATTTAGTGTAAGTGAAACTGCTTATGGCTGCTGAAGTTATCCCATCTGTCTCCATTCCATGAGGTTTGAAGTGGGGAAATAATAATTCTCTTGAAATTATTTATATTCTAGTGAAAATGTGGAATATTTAATAAATTGTACCTTGGAAAGTTATGTGAAAACAACATTGGAAAAGTCAATTACCTTCTGTTGAAAAATGACTGTTTTTTCAGAAAAAGCATTCCTGAAACATTCCTGTCAACTTGGATAATGATTTGTCTCCTGAAAGACAAAGGCTGTGTTACTATATGGTGAATGTATATCACCACAACAATGCCTTGTTTGCTTTCTAAAGTGTTACAAATTTATGTGAGAAGGAAGAGTTTATTTAACTTAAAATATAACACTACTTCATGGTCAGCATGGCAAAGTCCTTACTGGGGTTTGCCTCAATAAAAAATACCTTCCTCTTAGTCATTATTCTGGTGTATTTCAGTAAAATTTTCTTTAGAAGGTGCTTTTGAGTCATAAATTGATACTTCCTGAAGGGTTATCTTCACTGATTTTTTTCCCCTACAATGCTAGCATCAGTTTCAGTGATGTATTCATAGTTGGGTGCGAATTGAGAGGTGTGCAGTTGAGCCTCTGTGCATTTCTAGTTTTGCCCAATGGATTTGGACCTCTAAAATGTGTGTTTCATTTTGTCTACCTCCCGAAGCTCAAGCTTAACCTGCTCCCCATGTCGGCATGGCAGGCAATGCAGCAGCACCACCCTGTGGGAAATTACGTTTTTCCTCATCTACAAGACAGGCAAAATCCAGAAGGTTGTGTTTGCACAGAGTATCCCCAGGTAATACTGTGGTGCAGAGCAGTCCTCCAGAGTACAAAGGAGGTGAGGCACAACAAATACACTTTTTGCATTGCTATACCTCACAGTTTCTTCACTGTGCAGATGAAGCTGCTATGACTCTTCATAAAACTTCAGGCTCATTTTTTTTCCAAAATAATTTATAGCTTACCCTTATTTCTTCAAGAGTCTTTTTTCAGGAGACATCCTGGTGGCAGTGTAGAGGAGAGAATGGATGTGCCACCATGGTTTTGAGAACCTGCACCACCTCTTCCTCAAATTCTTCCCTGCTGCCCTCCACCCTCTATGCCCTCAGTAGACTTTAGATAGCAATGATGCTGAGCTTAGAAGCCCTCAAGATTCACAAAGGCAGTGAGGTCATCTAACAGACCCTTTTGTCCTCATAGCTGGGCACACCAATGTAGTGTCACCAGTTCCTGACTGCTCCCACTGTTGTTCCAGACAGCTTTCAGGAGAGGTCTGCCAGAACTGTTCCCAGTCTTTCCTGTTCTCCCTCCTCACTGCTCCTTCCCTAGGCAGGGTTGCCTTTGTATGTAGGAGAGCAGCTGGCAGGTGGCTGGGAAACAAGGGGAGATTTTGCTCCAGCTCTTTCTTAGGAAGAGGGTATTTGCAATTATGTACAATTGATTGCTTTTGCTTGTCTAATGAAAGATTCTCTGAAGGAAAGCTGAGAAGGAAGAGGTTTATTGATATTTTGTGACCTGGCATTGGTGTTTTGCACTCCTTCATGGCTTGTCATCCTGTCTGTACAGGGGTGCTGTTGTGGGTGCAGCAATGCTCCAGGATGGCTAGAAACTCATGTGCTCATCCTTCCTGATGGGCTCTGTCACCAGTTTGTTTCATGCTACACTAGTGGCTAAGGCTCAGAAATGTTTTGGAAGTACAGCATAAGTTTTCCCTGAGTACTATTATGGAAGCCTAGGGGCCTGAGGTATCCTTTTAGATTAGAGTGAGAAGAACTTTCCTCCCGTGGGCCTTTGCAGCCACATGTTAATATTTCTTGGGTTTTGTTGTTCTGTTGGTTTGTTAAGTTTATGTCAGCCTGTTCAGCCCTCATTCACCATATATGCACGCTTCCCAGAATGTTCTTCCTTCCCTTGGACTTCATTGGGTTATTTTTGCTGCAGTATCTCACCTCTGTGATCCTATTAGTCTCCCTGGTTTCTGGCCACCTTTTTTCCCCATCCCTATTTGACCCTGACCCTCAAGACCACCCATTTTCTCTGCCCTATAACCCTGGATCCTTGGCGCCATTTTGGCTCTCATCCCTGGGACACATTCGAGGCTGTACCCACGATGCCTGTGCTGACAATAAACAGAGCTCAGATTTCCAAATGAGACCCTGTCTCCTCACCTTTATTGTCAGCCTTTTATTAGCAGAGCACACCGGGCACTGAGGCTCTGGTCACACTCAGGGACACGCTGTTGCACGATGCAACATGCTATGGTCTATAAAAAGGTACAGTACTGGGGAATTGGGCCAGGATGTTGCAAAGAATATTGAAATTTAGTTGGATATCTGAAGACAATCACCTTGTCAACCCCTTCTGTCATTTCAGCCTTTTCTTCCATTCCTGTAGACCCTGTGGGCACCCACCCCTTTTTCCACACGGCTTATGTTCCCCTGCCCTGCTCTGTGGCACTCACCCAACTCTGCTCTGGCTGTGCTCTGCCCTCCATGTCCAGTTCAGGTCATTTCTTGTGTGTGTTTGCTATCCCTGGCCTGTGTCACGAGCATGGCCACAGTCATCTCTTTGGCATCTCAAAGACTGCCTTTCCTTCCTTTCCACATGTTTGCTGTTGTGTTTTGGATAAACTAGACTGATGCTGTTTTGTGCACAGTTTAATTCTTTGGTGCAATGTCTCTGGAGCCAGCTTTGCTGAGAGCTCAGGGAAAATAAATGGGGCTGTCTCCTCAGCCTTTTGTATCCTACCAAAACTCTATCCTTCTTACTTTTTTGAATGGCTATTTCTCTTTACTTAATCTACTAACATGAAGGCTGGTCATCAGAGAGATACCCAGAAGCAATAGTTGATGGATTCAACAGACTTTAATAGTTCACAACAATAATACACCTTTTGTAAGCTTTTCAGTGGACTAGCTAAACAGTGTTTTTCATAATTAAACAGCATACAAGGTAGTAAACTGAACAAGCCTTCAACAAAAGTTTCTCCTACAAAAACTATTTCTGAAATGCTTAAAAAAGCTGCAGAAATTCTATTTGTGTATAAGCATGCCCTTCAAATGCATAGACAAAATACTATGATTCCCTTATCTTTTTCTCAGTAGAAGGTAATATTTGATTTCAAAGTAGAAGTTCTGTGTTCTACAGACCACCACTTAAATACATTTATACCCCCGTTAGCATCAAGTTATATTAAAGGTATATTTATTTTATAGTTATCCAAACATGCTACCTGTTAGTGAATGAATAAATGAACAATCATTGTCTGCAGTTTCTACATTTATAACCACCATGAAAGTGATGCAACCTGTGTTCCATCTGGTCATAATGTCTACTTTCAAATGAAAAACAAACAACAAAAGAAGTTTTGAGAGTCTGTTGAAACATCCTTAGTTTGGGGGACTTTTTTAGTACATAGGATTTTTGTGAGCTTTAGCTTGAGATGGAAAGTTGTAGCTCAAATAATGCATTCTGATACTCTTCATTGTTGGGATCCAAAGCAATAGCTTTCTTATAGCATTCAATGGCTTCTTGTTTCTCACCATTTAGGTTATGAACGAGTCCAAGTGTACCAAAGGCTGTGGCATCTCCTAAACCTCTCTGAATTTTCTGTTTCAACAATTTCTCCACAGCTTCACTGCACTTTTTTCTTCCATGGGAATCTTTTTCCACTTTCAGACCTTCTATGTAATACTTAATGGCTTCCGATTCTGACTTCATGTCAAAATACTGAAAATTGCCATAATAGAAGTAGATTTCTTGTTTGTCACCACAGGGTATATCTTTTTTCTGAAGCACTTCCTGAAATGTCTCTTCTGCTTCTTCATACCTCTTGCCTAGTGCATATACGTTTGCTAGGTCACCATAGGCAGAAAAAAATACTGGCTTTTTTTCTATCACTGTTTTTAAATGAAAAATTGCAAGCTGGACAAGATTCTCCACTTCCTCTTGAGGTGTGTATCTTTTTTTCAATTGAATGATCTTGAATTTGTAGCAGAGTCCTAATTGGTGATGCAGAGTGACAGACTTTGGCGTCAGTGCTAGGGCCTTCTTCAAAATCTCCACTGCCTTGTCCACTTCTCCTTTCTTTCTGTAAAAATTAGCAGCATGTCGCAGGAAAACAGGAAAGTCAGGGGTTTTCTGCAGTCCTTCCTCAATGTACCTCTCCCCTTCATCACCTCGCTCTAATCGCTGGAGTTTTAATGCAAGTAATGCCAGAATGGTAGTGTCCCTGGGATTCAGCTCCACTGCCCGCTTCAGGGCCTCAAGGCATGGTGTCCTCTCATCCCCATACCTCTCAGCAAGATCTTCCAAGCGATACATCGCTAGTGCATAGCCAGCATTAAAATCTGGGTTATTGGGCTCACTCTTCAGAGCATTTTCAAAGCAATTCTTTGCCCTCTCAAAGTAATTACACCCAAAACGTAATAATGCCCATCCTTGCTCAGCATAGACCTCTGGAAGCTGAATCTTCCCATGAGCAGTACTTGAAAGCTCTTTGCAGCTGTTTTCCACTTTGCTTACATAAGTTTGAGCTTCTTCATATCTCTGCATGTGGTAATAAATCCAGGCATAGTTCCCCCAGGTAACAAGACTTCTCCTGGCAATTTCACCTGGATGATGTTTTTGAATAGCTTCTTCAGCTTTTCTAAGATTCCTCAGAGCTTCCTCATTTGAATTCTTCAGGTGACATACATAGGAGAGTATATTATAATCTATAACATTGTATTCTTTGACAAACTTGATATGATCAAGTATTGTTTCCTCTAGGGCCTCAACACCTACGTGCTTCTTCAGCAAAGTCCATGTAAAATGACATTCTAACTGCAGCAGGGAAGTCTTCAAGGAATCCTTGGAAATGGTACTAGAAGAAACCAAAGAAAAAGCTGTTTATACCCCATTTTCTTTTTGCTATTCTTGTTTTTAAACCAGGCATGATGTACTTTAAAGGCAGGCAATACCTTACTTGGTGCCCTTAGTCCACAAGGCTTCAAACAAGCCAAAGCTGTAGGGAGCCCTAGGTCCAAAGTGCTGAACAGTGATTTTAGTAATTCTTCTTGCCAGTGTATTAGAGCACCTCTTACATAGGAACAGATGTTGCTGTGGATGTTAAAGTGAAGGGCTGTTCTCTGTCATAAAGCCTGGGCCTCAGGAACATATTTCCTGTGCTGGGAACAACTGCTGAAGCCCACCCAAAAGGTGTAATCACATAAGATTCCCTTAAGCTATATAGAATGTTATTTAGTCCATTTCCTAAACCTTTGTACATGTTATGGTTTGTATTATAAATTTAATTCTGAATTTCCTGCATTTTAAATCCATGTATGTTAGATCATAGTACCATTCTTATGTAATGGCTATACATTGATCATGTGGTTAATGTATTCAGGAATTGGGTCCCAGATCTCACCAGCCTCTCCAGTTGCTGGCACTTGGATGTACAGCCCATGAGTGTGCAGCCCCATTCCTCTTGCTGGTACAAACCACACACTCACTCACTAACCCTGTGGCTCCTCAGTACATCCATTGTATGGCTAGGGAACTTTTCTCTCTCCCCAGGTGCCTCACACACACTCACCCTTCTTAACCAGACCCTGGTGATACACAACTGGTCCTTAATAGCCCTTTATCCCTAGCATGGTTTAAGCCCAGCTGGCAGCTAAGTATGGTGCTGCTGCTCACTCATCTCCACCTGCCCCCCACTGGTGGATCGGGGAGGAGAACCAAAAGTAAAAATTGCAGGTTAAAATCAGAATTTAATAATTTTTAATAACTGACACAAAATAAAATATTAAGCATTACTAACGATTATAAAAAGAAAAAAATAAAACTGAAAGAAATACAAGTGGTGCACAGTACAATTGCTCACTTCCTGCTGCCCAATGCCAGACTCTGTCCCTGCACCCCAATCAGCCCCCTTCCAGGTAACTCCCCCAGTTTATATACTGGGCATGATGTTCTCTGGTGTGGTATATGCCTTTGGCCAGTTCAGATCACCTGTCCCAGGTGTGCTCTCTCCACCTTTTTTTTGTGCCTCCTCACAGCAGAGCATGATACACAAAAAAGTCCTTAACTAGGATAAACACAACTGCAAACAAAATGTGAGTTATCCACATAATTGGCATAATGAACCTGAAACACTGTACCAGCTACTCAGAAGAAATTAACTCTGTACCAGATAAAATCAGGACAATCCCTCTCCATCTTTCAACAGCTTTTTCTTCCCAAATGGGGCCTGGGAGCCACCAGGGCAAGGTGTTTTTTGGGTTTTCCCTGATGCCACTGCCTACCTGTGTCCCTGTGTGGGTGCACAGACTGGCCTTTGTCACACAATCAAGGGGACACTTTTACAACACAAAGATGATGTTTTAGTCCACACTGTGCTTTCCCTTAATTAAAGAAGGACAAACAATTAATTAAAGAAGGACACACAATTTTATTACTGAGGCTTCTCAGTCAAATCCTTCTTTCTTAGAAAAACTTTCTTGCTTTCCTTCCTGTAACACCCAGCAGTCTAACAGCCTGTGGGGCACAGCATGTGCTGCTGCTCAACTGCACAATCAAGCCTTTTGGGTAAAAAAAAAGGACCGAGTGGAAAGATTGCAAAATTATGAGGAGGCAAATCAAGGAGGAATGTCACAAACACAGGTTTGAGAGACTACACCTCTTTGGCTGGGCACCAGCTGCACCTGCTGCAGCCTGGATTTCATCCTCACACTGCCCTGGTCTGACTTTCTGGTCTACTCACAGAGACCAAACTTCATTAGAGAAGCAATAACATGGCAACATTCAAGAGCATCCTTATTTTATTTTGATTCATCTCTAAAATTCTGTAAATTATTTTCTGTTGTTTGGATGCTCAAAGTCCCTCATGGCTTACATTTATGTAAATAATAAGCACTGTTTTCCCGTGGCATAGAGAAAAAAGAATCTTTCAGAGTCTGGATTGCTTTCTTACCTCATGGCTTTCCTTCTCTGCTCACTTGTCTTCAGGTAGCCTCAAAGACAAAGGAGTGCTGCCCACCCTTGTTGTGGCTTCCATTTTATTTGGTCCAGCCCTCATGTGATCTGTGGTGAAATTACTGGGAACAGAAAGTGAAACTTAGTTTTTCTCTAGATTTGCCAAAGCAGAGTAGTCAGTCTGCAAAATCGAAACTGCAGAGCTGCTCTTGTTCAGCCTGGCTCTGTGCCACGTATTACTTCGTACTGGGGAGAATGTGGCACAGTTTCTAATGCTCCCAGCTTTTATATGTTCAAAGTCAGAGACATCCATGATAAGGAGACTATTTCAGGCTAGTGTGGGCTGACCTGGTTATCATGCATAGGCTGGGGAAGGGTCATTTGCTCCTTATGCCTCTGCTGATGCATCTTTGCCCCATTCTGTGCCATGCTGTAGGCTCCTGTTTTATTGGTGTTGTGTCACCCACATAACACCCGTGCACAAACAAACCCTTATCTCGCTCTCTTCACTCCTTCATCCTGTACCTCCATACCACGAGGTCTCTGCTGCTGTACCAGGCCTGTGTTTTTCTGCACTATGCCATTGTCTAAGACTACTAAATCTGTAGGAAATGTTTGTTGCTGCTCTCTACATAAACCCATGACTATCCTTTTGCAAATCAAATTAGGTAGAGGCAGTCAGTTTGAGAAACTGCTGTCACAGTTGTGCCAAGGAAAACAAAGCTGCAGGCAGGTCAGGACAAGGTCAAACTGAGCAGACCTGGCCAGCCTTGGTCCCAAGGCTATGCAAAGCCAGTGCAAAGCTTACAGCCTGATGCTGGCGAGAGCAATGCCTGCTACAGACTACACACATGGCAACAGAGATGGGAATCTCTGGGGATTGGAGCATCTATGAACAACTCACTGATGCTTAGTTTAAAAAAAAAATGGTCTATAAAATTGACTTTGAGGGTAACAGAGATAACCAAGAAATAAATTGTAACATATAAATGACACTATATATAGTAAATTCAGATGTAACATGAAGCTGCACACCAGGAAAGAAAAAAAAGTGTAAAAGTGTGTTAGCAAACATAAAAATGACTCAAATTGAATCTGGTGAGAGGAAGAAGAAACCACAACCATCAGTATGACGGCAAAGATGTTAGTACCTGGTAACTGCTCTTTTCCCTTCTCCTCTTCCCTTCTTTTCCCTCCTTTTCCTCTTCTACCCTTTCCCTCCTTTAAAAAAAACACCAATAAACCAGTCTATTAGAACTGTTTTCTACAAGAATTTGGAGAGCCTTAGTAACACACACACACATCCCTCCACCTCCCCACCTTGTGTCTCATTTAAGTGTCTGTTTGTGTGCTTGTATGTTTTTATGTGTGTGTGTAGGGATTGTTGGAACTGATGTTTCAGACCTTGAGATAAAGGTTAGTACAGCAACTAACTCTGAGCAGCATCCAAGATTCTAGCAACCAGGCATTTCATAGGTGATGAAAAGAGGTAGTGGATTGAGAAGGAAAAGGATTAGGGTATTATATGGAAAATAAAGGTTGTAGGTAGTTACAAAAAAGAAAGTGTTAGTCAGGTTACTGCAATGCCAAAATCAAATGTGGACATTAATGATTTATTATGCTACTAAGCATCTATGGGTTTCTTGTTTCTGCTTCTGTCCCAGGTATCTGTTTTGCTTGGTACATTGCCTGGCACATATGGGAAAATGCAGCTATCTTCCTTCTGAAATGCAGAACTTTGCCCTAGTTTCCTTATTTTTTACTAATTTAGTTGCATCTATATGCTATGGTTTGACACAAATACCTATTAAATACAGTAAATGCAGGAAAGTGCTCAAATTAGAATAAGTAAGAGAACAGTTATGCAATGCCTTTCTGCAGCCATCTTTGTAACTTGCTGGGCACTCCACAGGAAAACTCAGAAATCGTTCTTCAGCTCTGCTGCTTTCACTTCAGAGCAAGCTGTAGCTGGGCTGACTGCTCTCAGGGAGAGCTGAACTGCATAGCAGCAAATGCAGAAGCTTCTTGGAAAACGTGTCTGGAAATGGGTTGGGAACAACAAATGCATTCATATTTATAAAAAGTCTTTTTTTACTTGAGTGATCTGTACATACAGAAGAATAGAAAACACCTTCAAACATATCTACACATTTTATGAGAGAAAATTCAGATCTGGACATTTCCTTGGAGCTGAAATGGGCACATGCTGAAAAAGAATTCACCATGGAAGCATTAGGTCAGTCAAACAATTGCCTGAAATGCAGTTTTCCCTTTCTTAAAATAATGTAAATGAACCATACCACAGTAAATTACAGGGTCCCTTTACATATTTTATCCATTTAGCCTAGGTTAGCATATAATTACTGTGCTTGACAGCAGCAATTGTAGCATTTTATAATTTGGGTTTTCCCTTGGCAGGGAAGAGTAACCTGTAATTAATTTGACAAAAAAAAACTTGTGAATCACTGAGCAATAATTCTCCCACTCAAGTTCTTTAAAATCAAATAGTTTTAAGAAACGGCATCCAGGAATGTAAAGGGTCATATATTATCTCTGTGTCTAGTGACATACCCACATATCAAAACACAGGGATGGTATGCAAACTTCCATGATTTTTCAATTAAAATCTTAATGCTTTCTAAATAAACAGAAATAAACTGTTCTTGACACCCTCTTGCTCTAGAACTGCATATTTAGTATTAGTTTTCTGTACTAATCTATGGATATGGGTCTGGGCAAAGAAACACGAATATTTATTTCAAAGGATTGAATTTGTTCCAGGTTTTTGCAAGGCCGGTCACACAATGCCTGACCATAGACACGCTTCTCTGGTTCATTACAGCTGCGCAATGCAGTGCCTGCAATTCAGTTGCCGCAGAGCATGAAGATGAAACAGGATTGCAGGAAGCCGTGATGGTAACCCTGCACGCAACTTAAGCCTATTTGTATAAGGTTCGATATGTTTAGACAGTGCTCGGAGATGACGGATGGGTGTGTGTGTGTGTCACAGCAGCAGTGAGCGCTGTCAGCGCCCCAGGGCCCTCTGGAAGGACGGGCGGTGCCCGGGGCGCGGGTGTCCGGCTCCAGAGGCACCCGGGGATGCTCGCTGTGCCTCGGGGAGCGCCGGGCGGGCCAGGCGGCACCGCCACCCTCCTCGCTGCTGCTGCCGCTGCTGCCGCCGCTGCTGCTGCCGCTTTCTGCGCGGAGCCCGCTGCGGAACACAACGCAGAGCGCTGCGGGGCGGCACCGTGAGAGCTCCAGAGGCTCCCGAGGCCCCGGAGGCGGAGCAGATGCAGAAGACGATGAGGGCAGGGAAGCACATCCACGGGAGCCGTTCTGGAAGCTGCGAGGCTTCTGGAAATGGAGCCGGAGGGGCGGGGGGATTCACACAGCGTTGCTGCGGAAACGCTGAATCACGGCGGGCCGGGCGGCCCAAGGCCGCGGCAGCGCGGGGCCGGGCGGGCGGCGGCCCCGCCGATAGGGCCGCGCCGTGTGGGCTGAGCCCGGCCCGGCCGCACCCCCTCCGCCGCGACCCGCGGGGCACGCCCGGCCCAGCCCGGCCCGGCCGCGCCGCTGCCCCCGCCCCTGTCACCGAGGGGCGGCACAAAAGCCTCGGCCGGGCCCGCTCGCAGCGGCCTTAGCGCCGAGTTCTGCTTCGCCGCCGTGTACCGGCTCCTTCTGGCAGGACGAGGATGCGGGGCCTGGTGGTCGCTGCGTTCCTGCTGCAGAGCATCGGCGGCTCGGGCGCGTTCGCCACAGGGAGGAGGAATGTGGACCCCGAAACGAACATGAACATCGTGAGTGGCGCGGCGGCGGGGAGCGGTGCCCGAGCCTTGTGTGCGGCTGCAGCGGGGCAGGGGGAGGCTGGCGAGCCGCGCTGACAGCCCCGGTGGCTTCAGCCACCTGCCAGCGGCCAGCCCGCTGCTGCAGCCCCTCGCACCCAAGGCTTGCACGTCCTCTTTCCCTACTCCTCCTTCCAGGTCCGTCTTGGTCCGCTGTTGCCTATATTTGATCTTTCTCTCACGTTTTTTTCTGACCCAGACCCATGGATTTTTGCGACAGTCTTTCGGAACCGCTATAAAAGCGGATGTTCGTGAAGAACGATGAAATTCCGAGCACTGTGCCCCTGTGTTCTTAGCCACGACTGCTTTTCTTCCCATTTGGGATTTACACTCTTAACTTCGTTCTTCTGCTGCAGTAGCTAACTCCTGAATTATTTCCTGTTGGTAGCCGGTATTAGTTGCTCTTTCTTCTGCCCTATCTAAACTGTTTTCACATGCGTGAGAAAATGCTTCAAGATAAAAATGCTTAGGATGTATAAGAATAGAAGTGCTTGGATCATGTAAAAACAGTTTGAAGGACTGAAAATAGTAATTTAGTCTAAGGCTAATAGCATTGGAATAACACTTAGCCTTAAAATAATTTTGGAATGTTAATGTCACTGTGAATAATTAAATACGTATTTAAAAGAAGTAGCACGCTTAATTAAATTCTTCTCCTCTTCCTTGCCCAGCAGTCTAAGAGAAGAACTCTGATAATGTCTTGCATTTCTTAGATTTTCTCAAGGCATGGTTGGTGTCATAAAACCAGTGACATAGCAAGTTCACTGCCCTTAGTGGAGTTGCATCAAAATAAAATAACATAAAGCCCAAGACATAAGAGACAAGATATTAACCCTAATAATGAAATCCTAGCATTAAACAGGTGTGGGGATTTTTATTATTATTTTCCTGTTTGTTTTGACAGCAAAGTCACTTAAAAGCTGTGCATTGGGTATAAGGTTTGAGAGAAAGGTAAGAAATAGCACATCCTTCTCTCCTAAATGGTGCAGTGGTGCCAGTGTCTTTCTTCTGTTCTTACTTATTTGTTATTTGTTTTCTTGAGAGCAGACAGTTTCAGTTTTTGTCTGACAAATCTACATCTTGGTGTTTTGCCCTGTTACCATAATCTCCTTTTCAACACTTCATCCTCTTTCTCGCTGTAAGCACCATGTGGCTGGGACAGTCTAGGGAGTCCTTGCAGATTCCTAGGATGCAGTCCGGCTAGTTCCTGAGTCTGTACTGGGATGTCTTATTAAAAAAATCTGCCTGATAGGCAGATGGCACATTACTACCACACCCTTTAATTCCACATTCCACTCTTTAGAAGAAATGCAGGGTACTTTGCATGTGTTCCTGGACTGAGGAGCCTGGCAGTCTGGTTCCAAGATGGTTTCTTTTCTCTCCTCAGAGTGAAATTATTACCTTCAGAGGATACCCTAGTGAGGAATATGAAGTGACAACAGAAGATGGATATATTCTTTCCATTAACAGAATACCTTATGGAAGAAAAGGCCGCGAAGGAAGTGAAGGTAAGATTTATGTCTGTTTGGAAAAAGAAAGAATGAAAGTGAAAAAGCTGTCTTTGATTTGTAAAACTTTTGTTCCTGTAATAATCCAGATGGAGATTAAGGACTACTGTGGTTTAAGACCATGGAGGAGATGCAGGGGGTGTACAGGTGAGGAGGAGGGGGACAGAGAGAATAGTGCTAATATAAACTCAGACTTACAAGGGAGAAGTATAAGCAAAGGCTTTTGTGAGGACTGAATGATAGAATGCTTTAAAAATGAGACAGATGTGTACACAAATCCCTTTTGACTTGGTATCCTCGTACACTGTGTATGGAAAGAACAGTCTGTGCAGTGGCTGAATTTGTTATCTGTCTTGCCACCATCCCTTAGAAAAGTTCCTACAGGCATTCATGTAACAGCAGCCTATTTGCATAGAAGTTACATATTCTAAGGATTGCCTCAGAATACTTTGGACTGAAAAAATCCTAGGATTACAGGTAAAAAGAAATTTATGATTGTCCTATAGCCTTGGGTGTGAACGAGACCTGTGGAAAAACCCTCTTCCCTGTCAGAGGCCAAGCAACAGCCTTCCTGAGCTTATCTATTGGTTTTGTATGAGTTAGGATGTTTGCACTGTCTGTTGTCTTTCACAAGCAGTGTGTAAAGATCAGTGCATGGACGAGCCCTGTCAAAACTGGCAGGTGTCTTTGTACTTAATTTTAGAGAAGCCCACAGGAAAAAGGCTGCCTTTGTACCTGCTGATTTTGTTGAATCCGTCATTGATGACATAAGTAAATAGAAGTTTCCTGACTTCTGGAAATTCTCCACATATCCCTTGCCGCGCCCTTGACCCCAAGTTCATGTTTTGCGGAGTGCTTTAATCGGAAAAAACAAGGATTACTGACCACATTTGAGGAAGTATGAGCTCCTGGGAGAATGAAGATTTCAAAGTTCATGTTGATCTTAAGTTTTTATAGACTTGGTATCTTTTCTCAGAAAGATACCAATGATGTGTTACTGCTGACTTAGCATATAGATGCCGTATTTTTCTTTTGCAATACCTGCATAATGTGAATAGGATTCCTTGGAATTACGTATCCACATGATGTTTTGGAACAAACCCCAGAGTTCTTCAGAAAAAAATAAAAAAAGGGAAATGTACAGAAAACCTAAAAGCAAGACGTTAAGGATTTTTGGTTTTACTAAACTACTAAACAACCCTGAAACAACTGCATAGCATGAGTAAGAAGGGTGTGGAAGTAAATCTGTCTTCAGCTTCTTGGGTCTGTAGTGAAGAGAACAAAGTGTTCTATGCAGAAAAGGTAGTTTAAGGATCCACCTTTTTATTCAGCCTCTGGGGTTTTTAGGTGATAGAATGTCATTATTATTATCTAAGTTAGTTTGTCATATGATTGTGCAATTCACGTGGAGATCTGGTGACTGCCTGGTAAAGTGAAAAAGGAACTGGAGAAATTGGAGGTTAATGTGAGAACAGAATTAAAGCAGTAAGGCAGTTAAACAGTTTTCCCCTTCCAATGTTACAAAACACACAATAACAGCTTGAGGAGAGCCTGTTCTTCAAAAATTCAGAAGTTGGTTGATCTGAGTTTAGTAAAAGGGAAGAAGGTATCAATGGTAAGTGGAACATTACTGAAAACAAATTCAGTGTGAGGCTTGAAAATCCTGTTTAAAAGACAATAAAGTATTAGTGCAGCAGAGTAAACAGTTGTGTTGAACTGTACTGTCTCCAGTGCCAGTTGGGCACTGCTGACACTTGCTCTGCTTGCCTGGACCTTATGCCATGTGGGTTTTTTAACAAAGTGAGAAAATCAGGCACTCAAAAGGTTTCTTGCCACAAGTATAAAGATTTCCAGAAAAGGGGAGTATTGTTAATTTGGAATTTGAAACTTGCAGCAAACATTTATGGACATGACCTGTGATGGATGGTATAGCTGACTGAAAGTTGTGATTTATCTGTTTATGCTGAAAGTTCCAAGTCTAAATTATCAATGGAAGAAGTACCATGTGACTCCATCAGCAGAGTGATGTGTCACTGGAGGAGGTAAATTCTTGAGTAATCTCTGGTGTTGAGCTAGTTACCATGTTACCTGCTTTCAGTTTGCAGAGCAGAAGTAAAAGCCAAAACACCTGTGCTTCTGTGAGAACCAGAGACAGGTCTTTCTAGTTTCTGAAGGCCTTGTTTCTCCCAAAGGATTAGATGATAATTGATTTTCTTTGTGTAAAAGCAGAAACCTTCAATTTTTAGACCTGTATTCCACATAAAGGTGCCCTTTCCCTTTTCAGGAGAGGGAAGGTAACAGAGTCTTCTGAAATTCTACCCGGGTCTTAACTGTGGTTCTTATAACGGCTTAAATTAAGGGAAGAAAGTCCTCTGAAACACAGATTCCTTTATTGGCTACTGAACTGCTCTTCAGGTTTTGCTGGAGCTTTGGTGATGGAAGAGTGTTGCACAGAGATAATATCAGTACTAGTTGCAGAGGTTTCCAAAGCTCAGCACAGTGGTTTGGCATTGCTTTGACTGGAAAACAAAGACCTCAGTAGCACACAAACCTTGCCCAGGTTTGGGGGCAGACAAAGTTCATGAGTGTTAAAACTGCTGCTGTGTTTGGGCCACTGTTCTGAGTGTGTGAGCTTGAAACAGTTGTAAAGGCCACCTTTTTTTTTTTTTTTTTTTTTGTAGCTCCTCCTTTTCTCATGTTTATTTATTGCACACCTATCTGTTTTGACCTTCAAGTTATGAAACTAAGAAGTTGCTAGTTTAAAATTCTTAATGATAAAAAGTAGCTTTTGGTGAAAAAGCATGTGATTTCATGGCACTATGACCATTATACAAATGCTTGTTCTTAGTAGATTAAGTCAAGTAGATTAAATACTCAAGTGCAAATCTAGAACAGATTTGCAATCTTTCAGTAGCTCACTTGAATTATTCTTAAGTATGCAATGCCAAATGAACAGGAATCTGTTATAAACACTTTCTTTTTCAGGTCCAAGGCCTGCTGTGTTTCTGCAGCATGGTTTGCTTGCAGATGCTAGCAACTGGATCACAAACTTGGATTACAACAGCCTTGGCTTTATGCTGGCAGATGCTGGCTATGATGTATGGCTGGGAAACAGCAGAGGGAACACCTGGTCCAGGAAACACACCCACTTCACAGTGAAGCAGGAAGAATTCTGGATTTTCAGGTATCCTTGTTTTGCTATCCAGTCACATTGTGAAATGGCAGGATATATTTTTCTGCTTACATGTGTTGTCACACATGTAGGGACAGTAAAGGGGAGTTTTGAGATTGGTATATTGTGCTGAAACTCATAGATGGTCAGTAGAAAACTGAAAACTCAATCATCAGAGTTGTTTCATCCAAAAGAAGCTTTTCTTCATGTCCACACAACTGATCTGTGCAGGAAAGCTCTGTGCAGCTGTTCCTTACTGATCTCTTACACAACTGACTTTCTGTCTTTGCTTTGTAGCTTTGATGAAATGGCTAAGTATGACATTCCAGCCTCAGTGGACTTTATTTTGAAGAAAACTGGCCAGGAACAAGTATTTTACGTTGGCCATTCACAGGGCACCACAATGGGTATGTGGAGAGATGCATTTATTAGATTATATTGTGTTTGAAATGGTATCAAGTTGTGGTTTAGTGATTAAAAACTGGGGCTCTAGAAAACTACTGCTTTTGGTTTTTAGTGTCTTTCTGGAATATTAGTCAGCATTAAAATGAAAAGACTTAATCTTTCTGTGTTTATTTAAAAGTGGAAAGCTGTTGAAATGATAAATTGAAGTCACAGGTAGCTGACAGTACAGCTTCTATTTTAAAAAATTGATGAATTATACATAATAAAATTAGATTCATCAGACACAGAGAATAAAGATTCCCAGATTTTTTTTTTTTTTTTTTTTTCCCCGAATATTTTGCTGCATGTAAGGCCTGGCTCATGTGCTTTAGACCTTCTAGTAGAAAGAGTTAGGCATGTTGGGTTAGAAAGCATTAAATTGTTTTCTAGAAGAAAGCAAGTCTTCTGAATTACTGTGCATAATTTGGGATTTGTAGTAACTAGGTTAATTTACATTATTTAACCTAATACTAGATCCTGCAGTCAAACTATTAATCTAAAAATACTCTTGCATACTTTCTCATAGATTTTTGTAGAATTTCTGCCAGGTAAAATTCTTATTTAACTTGTGTCAGTGAGGTCTGTTAATTGTTCTTATATTATTTACAGCTTTTATTGCTTTTTCAACTTTGCCACAGCTGGCTAAGAAAATCAAAATGTTCTTTGCCTTGGCACCAGTAGCTACAGTCAAGTTTGCCACTAGCCCTCTGGTAAAATTGGGATTGTTTCCTGACATGCTGCTCAAGGTTTGTATTTGAGTGTAAATATTTCAAGCCAAATGAGGTATGCCCCTTTCTATCTGAAAACAGCATAGCAAAGAATGTTGATAACTGGATTAGAGAGTAACATATGACAAGGATTCTGAGTCAGTTTTGTCATAATGATGCTATTGAAGTCAGCAGTGTCTTCTGTACCTTTATTACTGTCTAGTGAGACAATCTGCATCAGTTTAAAGTAGTATTTTACAATTACAGCTTAATAGGTGGAATAAAATAGTTTTTCCATTTACATGTTTCTAGAATTGAAGCCAGGGAAATCATATGATTAACTAGTCACTGTGTTTTAGAAGAGTTGTATAATATCTATACAGAATACAGTTCATGAGTTATCATGAACTTTAACTGATTTATTTCACAATCAGCCATTTAGTATTGGAAGAGGATCCTTCAGAGGATGATTAAAAGCAACAGCTTTATTTAGATGCTGTGAATCATCCACTGGAGGAGTTTACCTCTTCCCCATTAACATCAAGGGAATGAGGCAGGCTGCAGTAAGTGCCTGAAGTCAGACATTGGGAACACCCTGCTGTGTGTCATTTTTAACCATCACTTTTCTTTCCACCACCCATGGTGATTCCCACACAGAACTGTTCTGTGAAATACACCCCCTTCTGATCTAGTTTAAAATTGATTTAAAGTCGTCTGTAGTACTAGTTCCTTGCTCTAAAGGCAGTTAACATAAAAGCAACTCTAATCATTGTGATCTCCCATTCCTTAAATAATGAGCTTTGTCTAATGAGACTAGCAGCTGATGAGTGCCTTGTGCAGATGTTCATGTTGTGCTGAGGAACTTGATTTTCATGGTGACTTGCAAAAAACTGGAGTGCAGGGAGAACCTTACAGTGACAAACCCGTGGATCACTCATATCTTTAAAGAGCTGTGTCACTTTTAAGGAAGTTTTCAATGGGACATTTTCAAGTCCTCGAGCATGAAAAAATACTCATCAAGAGGAAGTGGTCAGTGCATCTCATGCAACTTATTTTTCTCTCATGGTTTGAAGAGAGGAAGTTGCAAGTACAAAGCCATTTAAAATCAGCAGGAAGAGCTTAACATACTTTAGCCTTAAACAATCCAATGACAAAAAGCTGTACAGTATAACTGTAAATTATTGAATTTAAAATGTACTTGAATTTGAGGTTAGGTTTGAAGATTTTCCCAGTTCCCATGTACTTTTTATGGGGTTAATGGACTGCACCATTTGTAGCAGAAGCACTAACCATGCCAGCACTGATAAGGAGATCAATGATTTTCATATGACACACCTGGCACCAGAGCAAATGCAAATAATTACCTCTAGAGTGTTGTAGTATAAACACTGAGAATAGGTCATTCTGTGCAATTACATGTTTGTCCTATGTGTTTGTTATTTTGCAGGACATGTTTGGAAAGAAGCAATTCCTCCCTCAGAATTCCTTGCTGAAGTGGCTTGCTACCCACGTTTGCACCCACAGAATACTCGATGACCTTTGTGGCAACCTATTCTTTCTTCTATGTGGTTTTAATGAGAGAAACTTGAACATGGTGTGTTCTAGTGCCTTTCTTTAATAGCTAAGTTATTGTGAACTCTAAGACAGTATTGTCTGAATATATAAAAAATGCTTAAGGGATACCATTATTAGGTTTAAAATTCAGCTTGAGAGTTCTGTTGTTCAGTGCAATTAATCCCCCAAATGTTTTAACTTCTTATCTCATCTGTATGTATGGCTCCAGTTAATGTTTGTTTGTAACAGTTTTAAGTGAAATTAAATAGTTTGTTAGTTGTTCAGGAAGCAACAACGGGTAAAACTGATGCACTGTGAGAACTAAACCATGTTAATGATCTTGTTGCAGAGCCGAGTGGATGTGTATTCAACACACTGCCCTGCTGGAACATCTGTACAAAACATGATCCACTGGAGCCAGGTAGGGTTTCCAGAATCTAAAGTGCCTATGACTCTAGTTTGTTTGTAGAGTATTAATGTGTCTGATATTTAAATGAATCAAAATGCCAAAATATATGTGCAGCGTAGCCCAAGTGAAATTTGGAACTGCCAAAAGTTAGAATGGCAGCTGTTCACTGCAGCTGCTTTCATGATATGGATTTATGGTGGTTCACCCCTCTTCTGTATTTCTTTGAAAATACTGTAACTGGCAGTACCTCAACCAACAAAAAATACAGCAGAATAACTTACCTCAGAGAGATGCTGTAAGGACTATTTGTTTCCATTTCAGCAAACCCTGTTTTGATTACAAGTTGTATTTTTAGCAGAGAAAAGCAGCAGATTTTCTGTTCTACTCTGCCTTAATTTTCTATTTTATTAGTATATTTTGGTGTTCATCTCAATGCACAATTTCACACCTGTGATGCTGTTGTGACTGAAGCTTGGTCAGCAGGCTGACAAATGAGACATTTGCCATGGAATCAGTGGTCAGTGCTGCTTGTGATCTTGTAGCTGGATTTGGTCACCTAATGAGAGGCAATGTGTTCTACTGTACACAGCTGTTCAAGGGTTGGGTCAGAAGGAAACTTGAGAAGATTTTTTTCTCCAGTTCCCTGTTATAGAGACTTCTGTTTCTGAAAAAATAGTAGAGGGTAAATTATGCAGAGTAGGTTTGCCAAGAAAGCTGCCTGCTTTATTCATACACATTTAGACATCAAGGTAAATATTTCAGAAGTAAACATGGAGGTGTCACATCCTGGCTTTGGTTGCACTAAGCTATTTTCCTCAATCCTTTCTACCATTGCTATGAGAGAGTCTGAAATCTTAAGGGACAAGGTCTAATGGTATTGAATGTTAGTATTTTCCATTCCTGTGACACTGGGCAAAGCACTTGTCCTTGTTAATGTCTGGCATTCCAGTGTTTCTTATGTAGGTTGCCATTGCCAGTTCTCCAGATGACTAGTCTTTTTAATTCTTGTGGTAGTAGTGTTGCAGTCCTTTGTATGTGTATTTTTTTGTTTCTAGGCTGTGAGGACTGGGGAACTCAAAGCTTATGACTGGGGAAGCAAAGCTGCAAATATGGCTCACTATAACCAGGTAGACATCTTTTACATCTGTAATTCTAGAGTGTCACAGAAAATAGTCTTTGGGCACTTCTCTGGGTGCTGTATTTGTGCTGCATGCTAAAGAGCTGTTCATCCTATCCAATAACCAGACTGGAGATCTGCTTTTTCCAAAACAACAAAGAAAGAAACCAGCCGAGACTGTACAGCTCAGAGGTAGTTCTAAGTCAGTGTGGGGCTCACATTTGGGTATGAAGCTGTGGTGGCACACACTTTTCTTGAGGGGACGTCCTGCCAGCCTAGGTCATGAGACCCCCCTGCACTTCTCATCATAAGGCACAGGCTGTCAATTCATGTCTATTGTTTATCGTTAGTCTGTTTAGTCTCTGTGCATTTTTGTTTCTAGACTGCTGCATACAATGCCAAAAATATTTTACCCCTTCTCTCTTGGTGACTGCAAAACACTGCAGTATCAGACTTTCAGAGTAGCAGTCACTTTTGGCCTTAGATTAGAGTTGAAATACCTTGAATGGGATGCATTCTCTGAGATCCTGCTAGCCTGCTGTCTTTGTAAACTCCTCAAACCACACCTTTACTGCTTCACATGCTGTAATATTGCAGGACTCTTGTAGTTACATTTTTGGTTGAGCCAGAGCTCAATCTCTGGCTGTCCAAGAGAGAAAATGAATATCTGACACATTCTGGCAGTTGCAAGTATGTTACACTGGCATTGTAGGATCATACTGCAGGTATTTTTTTTCCTAATGCTTTGTTTTCACTTTCACTCTCCTCAGTCTACTCCCCCTTTCTACAAAATAAAAGAGATGACTGTACCAACTGCGGTGTGGACTGGTGGACAGGACTGGCTGGCAGACCCAAAGGATATTGCTATGCTGCTGACTCAGATCACCAGTTTGGTTTACCACAAAAACATTCCAGAGTGGGAACATTTGGATTTCATCTGGGGCCTTGATGCACCTTACCGCATGTATAATGAAATAATTAACATGATTAGGAAGTTATCTCTAAACTGACATGGTACTTCAGAGTATTGGTTCACCAGGAATTGGTCAGTTTTTGGAAAATACACTTTTCTGGCAATAATGCTACATTGCTTAGGATGATGCGTTTTAAAAATGGCAGCAATGACTAACGAATTGGATTCATATTTGGTTGTTTTTTCTCAGTATTATTTCTCTCTCTTCACAGTATTTTGCTGATTTTGCACGCAATGGCATAACACTCAAAACACAGCAGTAGGACTTAGCACAAAAGGAGTATGTCATGTGCACATAAATTTACTTACCTGTCTGAAAGACAAATTAGGTAAGTTAGTCCATTCAGCATCTCAGGTGCTTGACACTTATAACAAGTATTTCACTGTGCGTAAAACACAGCCATTTCTCACCATGTGGCCATTTCTAAGTACCTTTAAGAAGTACTTCTTGTACTGAAGTGACCTATTTGCTGCTGGCACTTTACAAAGCACTTAGTACTTTTTTTCTGTGGTATTATTTTACCCATCACATAAAATCAGATTAGTTCCCTTTTCAATATTGCCAAGAAGAACAGTGGTGAAGCCAGAGAAACCACTGTCATTTAAAATCTCAGATTTTGGGACTGATTCATTGCTGCATTTTCTTGCTTTGATGGTGTCCGTGAAGCCTTTAGTGTTTCATGTACCAGCTGTGGATAGAGGTTGCAATTTGCCCTGGCAGATTCCTGGAACAAGGAATGTTCAAACAAAACCACTTTCAGATAACTTTGTCAATAGGTTGTGGCTTTCAAGGAGAGTGATGTAACATACTTGTGTTTTGCACTGACCACTAACTAGAAAACAAACTCCCCCAGTCCACTGCTGGTGAGAGAAGAGCCAAAGCATTAATTCTACAGCTTGAGCAACTTAATTTCTGTGGACTTTTCCCCTTAATCGTCTGCTGCATTGAAGATCTGTTTACTTCTTACCTGCTTATTGGGTGCTCCCCACCACTGTGTTCAGGAACTGAGTAACAGCCTGGAGAAGCCTGACAGTATTACAGCAGCTCGATTTGTCTCAATTTCTACTTCAAACTGGAGCTAAGACCCCATTTAATGGGGAAGAGGATTCAATCTGCCTCAGGGGGCTGACTTTGGTGCTCTTTCCATTGACTGTACAGAGGACTTTGGTTTCTCTGAGATGCATAAAACTTCTATGCCAAATGAACAATCTCCAGAGTCAGTTGCCTCAGTCCAGATGATAATTTCTAGTTGGATTCAACCCAGATTTCTTCAGTAATCCCAACAGGATAAAGAGCCTTTCTACGTGTCATAGGAAATAATGCATTTTAAATTGAGATAAACTTATTTTGTAAAAAAATAAAAAAGAAATAAAAAATTTTTGCAGAAATAGACACAGGTTGTAAATTAGGACTTGTTTCTTTGAATTTTTTTTTTCATTCCTTATTCAGACTCAGGGGAGTTCTCAGGTGTTGTTTAGGGACAAAGTGGTTCACTGGTTCATGAAACTTTGATTGTGATTCCTACCAGGACTTTTAAGTCTGCTTTACATTTGTGTCAGGTGTGTTTTACTCTGCTGTGCTGAAAGGAAGCTTCTGTAGGAATCCAAGGTGGCTAATTTAACAGTTGTGAGGGTGTGTAGTATGGCAACAGCCATGTGCATCATGTTTACTAAGCTTGAGCTATTTCAATAAACATGAGACCTGCTTGGAGTTTGAAGTTGTGTGGTGTTTCACTTCCTGTTTCATGAATGCATGGGAATCTTTGGGACAGATTTCAGAAAGCCAAGACTATTTTTCATAGCTATCCATAGAACAAGTACAGAAAAAAAAAATAGCTAAGTAAACTTTAATTTTACCTTCTCCCTGAAAGAAGCTTTTTCCAAGTTTAAAAGCCATTCTTATTTAGGTGGAGTTCTCTGAGACTTTTAAGTAAGGTACTAATTATAAATAATTACTCCCAAGATGGAGTAATTTTCTAAGCCTTCAGGTGTGGCATCTTTTGAACTACTGATGTAGTGGAAATCTTGTATCATATTCTTAAACCTTGGGTAATTGGATTGGTTGACAGACTGTCTGGTAATCTCATAAATGGCATTTAATCACACAGTAAGGCAGGGAGCTAATCTTTGCCACAGTACACATGAACCAACTTTTGACCTTTGTCACCTTCAATAATAAATGTGCTCAGGCTATACCTTTCTTACATTCTAAATACTGTAGTCGTGCAGTCGAGACAATGGAGTGTATTAAATCCTATGTGTTGCAACTTTTGTCAGCTGATGAACACCCTGTGTGCCTGGAAATAAAGCTAGAATACTGGAAGCTTTACACAAAAGCCATGATGGAGCTTCTGTGCTTCACTGGAGTAAGGAAATTGTGAGCTGCTTTTGTTCTCCCTGACTCACTAAAGTTGCAGGCCCTGCATGACAGAAACTTGGAGAGGTGTCAGTGGAAAGATTTGTGCAAAGTAAGACACCCCAAACATAGAGGAGACAAGTGAGAAGCTTGGTCTATTTGGAATCACCTGTGATGAATTAGGAGTTCAGTGATGAATGGTACATTTTTCTAAGCCGATCTTAAGTACTGAGTGTCCTGTGGACCTCTGTGTTACGGGTATGTATGTACATGCTGTTGAAGGCTGGCTGAACATCAGCTTTGGAGGGTATAAAAGTGCACTGGCTTAACAGAGGGCATAGGGCGCTCTCTGCTGGCTTGGTCTCAGCATTTAGTGACTGCTGGAAAGCCAGAAGAAAGTAGTCCTTGTTCAGCAGACTCACAGACCTGTGTGCAGCTGAAGAGAATGCACGGTCCAGGGCTTTGACTGAGAGATGGACAACAACCCGACATGTGAGGGATAACACAGACCTAGAGACCTGGTTTTGTCCTCATGTTGTGCTTGGAACTTGACAAGGGGTTTTTTTTGTAGTTGTCTGCAAGTATATTTACAGTATTCATTTCAAGCAGAAGGCTTAAGGATGGTGGAGTGTGTGTTTGTTAGTGGAGTGTACTGAATGATGCACTGGCTCCCCGCAGAGCATTTTTACACTGCTTGGTGATTCCATGGCTAGTGCTAACACTGATAAAAAATTATACATCAACTCAAGCAGTATAGAAGTGCCTGAGCAGAGGCAGAGGTGGTAAAACAGACCTCCTACTCCACTTGGGCCCTGTAAGAGAAACAGTTTTGTCAGCTTGGGAACAAAATTTTTCAATAAAATTTTTGTAGTGAATGTGTCATACCAAAAAACAAACAAATAAACCCCCAACCCACCCCCAACAAACAAAACCCCTCCAAATGAAACAGAAGTGCCTTAATATAATAAAAAGTTTAAAATGGCTTTATTCTGTAAGATGGGAGAGGGAAACCTTGATGGCTGGATAGGTTTTTGAATTTCTAATAAAATGACTCTTGGTGGAAGCTATTCTGGTAATTGAAAGCATTTATAATTACTTCTCCCTTCATTGTCTTGTAAAATACAAACTCATGCTGCAGCATTGCCCATCAGGAGCTTGCCTTTTTTCCCAGCAGCCTATTTTCATAAGACTTTATATGACCAAAATCACTGAAATCATCAATGAAATAAAAATATGATGAAGGTTAGATGGGCACTAGCCACACCTGTAACATGATTGTCTTATTCTTATTTTCTGTGTGGAAGTGTCTGCATTGGCATTCTGACTCTTGCAGTAATCAGTATTTTGTGTCTAGGCTAAAGTTTTTAATCGAAACTGAAGAGGAATGTGTGTTCTTCATCCTGAAATTCTAAGCATCCCTGTGGGCTCAGGGTTCAAGCTGCTTACCAGGGATGCGAGCAGGGGAGTTTCCTCTCGCTTATTTGTATCCAGATCCTACATTTGAATATGCAGATTAAACAGAAGGGGACTGCAGGTTAGAATCGTAGAATCGTTTAGGGTTGGAAAAGACCTCTAAGATGGAGTCCAAGCGCCCTCCTTTCCTCCGAACCCATGACACCCATAAAGCCCGTGGCAGATCCGTGCCTACCAATTTTCCGTGCTGCTGCAAAACAGTGTGTATACAGTTTGTTATCCCCGGAGCTTTGAGCGCAGGAGCGTTCCCCGGTGCCGTTATCCTCCAGCCGGCGGCGGGAGCGCGGGTGGGCGCCGGGAGGCGCTGCCGCTCGCGGGGAGACGGCGGGGGAGCGGCTGCGGGCGGGACCGG